>VMDO01010265.1:0-72574 GCA_007922755.1 Pedetes capensis | reverse complement strand
ACAACATTGTATTTCATGACAGATCTTGAAATGTCTTTTTTGATGATGAATGCAACCCCATTTCTCTTTAGTTTATCATTCCCAGCATAGTAGACCATATGACTGTCTGACTCAAAATGGCCTATGCCAGTCCACTTTAGCTCACTGATGCCTAGAATGTCAATGTTTATGCGATCCATTTCTCTTTTAACAATTTCTAACTTGCCTAGATTCATACTACGTACATTCCATGTTCCAATTATTAATGGATGTTTACAGTTGTTTCTCCTCATTTTGAGTCATGTCACATCATCACGTTGAGCACCCTGGGGTTTTACTCCCTCGCCCTCATCATGGTATACTCTACTTGGAGGAGGCAACTCTTTCCCAGTAGTCTTTTGAGTGCCTTCCATCCTGGGGGCCTCATTTTCAGGCACTATATCTGACAGTGTTTCTTTGCCATCCATAGGGTTTTCAATGGCTAGTTGTTTCGGGAGTGGCTCGCCAGGTCCTACTCCCTAGTCTGTCTTAGTCTGGAAGCTCAGCTGAAAACCTGTCCACCTTGGGTAACCTTGCTCATGTCTAAGGTTACAGTGGCAGAGCTCTCAGCCTCATCGCAACACGCAAGCCCCCAGGGCAAAGTGACAGGCATGTGGGGGCTCTGATGGTAAAATAATTAATACGAGGATGCATATATTGCATAAGAAAAAGAGAAGGAGAATAGAAAGAGGGAAGAGAGTAAAACAAGGAAGGAAGCAAATAAAAATTAAAAAAAAAAAAAGACTCGCCCATACACGCTCCCACCCATGTATAAGTAATGGCAATAATGCAGCATGCTCTATGGAATCTGATAACTCAAATGATTGCATTACTGCCCAGTAATCATTATTTATGTGCTTATTTCAAAATCTGTCACAATTTTCTCTAACAGTGCTTACTTCTGATGTGTCTTCCTTTCTTTTGAAAGGTTATGTGAAAAATTAATGGCAATTTTGATCCATCCTTTGTTATCTCAAGTATCCGCAGAGGACAGCAGCAGGAGCATCACTAAAAGTTTGGAAGCAGACACAATCTCAGGACTTTCGCTAGCCTTCTGAATGAAAATCTGTATTTTAACAAAATTCCCAGGTATTTATATTAACATCAAACTCTTACGAGCACTGGTCTATATCATACAAGTTAACAGCTTTTGTAAACCAACTGTCTTCCATTGTTCACTATTTTGCTTCTCAGATTTACATTTCCTTATATCCATTTTCTTTAGGATACATCTGTAATAAAGGGGAAGAATTAATTCAAATGAATAGAGGAATAAAAGCGTTTTCCCAAAATGAGGCAGTCACTAACACTTTTACATTACTTTTTGTTGTTGCTGAGTCATAGAGGCCATCATAAGATTTTCAATGGCTGATTGATTTGGAACTGCTTCCAGAGTGGATATCACATCCTTCTCCCATGTTTACTGTGCTGGTGATTGACCCCAGGTCCTCAGAGAGTAGAGTAGGGCACTCATCTTACCTAATATCTGGTACTTGCAGAGACATGCAAGTCAGAGCTGAGCTCACATTGTACTGAAGGAATAACAGAATCATGGACATATTTGTTTTTGATTCCTTCAAAAGCTTAAGGAAAGTTTTATAACATTCATTTGTAGATAATTTTAAAAACCCATCAGATAATAAGGGAAGATAAATAAAGTAGGTATTTTATTGTTGTTGTTGTTAGGTGCCATTGAGTCGATATTTGACTCATAGTTACCCTCATAGGGTTTTCAATGGCTGGCTGTTTCAGGATTCCCTTGGGATTGGATTTCCAGGTCCTTCTCCCATTTTTGAGGTTCTGGGAATTGAACTCGGGACCTCAGAGACTGCAGCGCAGCGCTCTATCGACTGAGCTAAATCCCAGCCCCAGGTATTTTATTAAAGTTCTCAAATAGGAGAAATGATCTGTTTTACTAAATCTATATGATATTTTCAACCTGCTGTTTTCCTAAGACATCAGTTTTTATGTCCTAGTAAAAATGAGTAAAGTTAACATGTCAGAAAAATATACTAAACAAAGAGACTTCCAAGACTAAATTCTCCAAATCAGTCCCCTATATTTAATTTATTTTTGGCTTAGGCATGATACTATTTGGTCTAATTAATGTCAGAAAGAAAAAGCAGAGAAAAGAGAAAAAGTAGTAAGGCCAAATATCCAATTGTATGTTCCTACAAGAATATCTTATCATTTTTTGATCCAGCTGACAAGTAATTTTACTAAGAAAATTAGCTAGTTATTTTTCCTGTATCAGCAGTTCACCTGAGCTTTCCTTCTCATGTCATTTGTTAATCAGTAATTAAAGCTACTTTAAATTTTGTTTTTGTAAGTCTTAATTGGTAACTTCTTTTTTGTCTCTAATAAGCTTATTTTGTTTTCCAAAATACTAGAAGTTTGAATCCAGAGCCTCATGTATGCTTGATAAGTGCTCTCCCTATATCTGTTTTTGTTTTTGTTTTTGTTATTGTTATTTATTTATTTATTTATTTATTATTTATTTTGCGGTACTGAGGTTTGAACTCAGAGCCTCGCGCTTGCGTGCTTTGCAAGTGCTGGACCACTGAGCTACACCCTCAGACTTTTTTTTTTTTTTTTTTTTTTTTTTTTTTTTTTTTTTTTTTTTTTTTTTTTTTTACTGTTTGAGACAGGGTCTCTCTGTTACACAAACTGCCTCTGGTCTTGAACTTGTGATCCTCCTGCCTCCACCTCCCAAGTCCTTGGGATTACAGGCATGCACCACCACACCCGGCTTGTTTTTGAGACAGACTCTCACTAGGTTCCACAGGCTGCCCCTCACCTCAAATTTGTGATCCTCCTGCTTCAACCTCCCAAGTAGCTAGAGACAAAGTTGTGTGCCACACCTCCTGGCTTATGTCTAGCTTCTAATGGGCTTTATAACTTATTTTCAACTGATGTATAAACACATGAAAATTGTGTATACTAGTGGAGTACTAAGGGCTGGGATTTAGCTCAGTTGGTAAAGTGCTGCGCTGCAGTCTCTGAGGTCCTGAGTTCAATTCCCAGCACCGCAAAAATGGGAGAAGGGCCTGGCAATCCACTCCCAAGGCAATCCCGAAAAACAGTCAGCCATTGAAAACCCTATGAGGATCTCTATGAGTCGGATACCGACTCGATGGCACCTAACAACAACCTAAAACCTAACAAGTGGAGTACTATGTCATGCTTAAATCAGGTAAAACATACTTATCTCCTCAGACATTTATCATTTCTTTATGGTGAACACTTTCAAAATCCTTTCTTCCATGTTTTGAAATGTACAGTACATTATTGTTACCTGATAATGTGTAGTCCCCCTAATGTGCAATTGTTGTGTGCCATTGAGTCAGGTCCAACTCATAGCGACCCTCATAAGTTTTCAATGGCTGATTATTTCAAGATTGCTTCAGAACTGGATTGCCACATCATTTTCCCATTATTGCTGTGCTGGGGTTTGAACTGGGATCCTCTGAGAGTACAGAGCAGTGCTCTACCAACTGAGCTAAACCCTCACAACATCTTCTTAATCATAATATTTCACATATTTTTAAAATATTCTTTCAGGTAATCTTATTTATCTAAATCTATGGAAACAGAATCTTAAAACTTCAAGTTGTGAAGTTCAAAAGTCTACTTCTCCTTTGTTTCTAATGAGGATGTGACTTAAGTAGTAAATGTGATACTTAATATTTTCTCAATATTCAGCAGTCATCTGATTAGATCTATAGAATCTGTTTTCCTATGGATCCTTTGAAAAAGGGAAACTATAGAGGTTAACTATAGAGGCCTATAGAGGTTAACTATAGAGGCCTGTAGAGGTTAACTATAGAGGCCTGCAACTGTAGCCCTATAGCATCTGGTCCCATCAGATCTCAGAAGCTAAGCAGGGTCGGGCCTGGTTAGCACTTGGATGGGAGACCACCTGGGAACACCAGGAGCTGTAGGCTTGGGAGACAGACCTGGATACCCACTCCCAAAAATTTATCTGCCATTGAAAACCCTATGAACAGCAGAGAAGCACTGATAATAGTGTTCTACCTGTTGTACGCAGGGTCACTATGAGTCAGATACCAACTAGACAACACCTAACAACAACAACATAGAGGTTAATATACAACATAGAGGTTAATATAATATACATAGAGGTTTCCATTACTATATGATATTATAATAATGAAAAATATTATTTGCTACATAAATCATAGTGAAACCTTATGAGTCTCAACTTCCATGACATGAACAAGACACCCTTTGGAATTCAGCTAACATAAACTACATAGATCTATATATTTTTACCATATTAAAGAAGGCAGTATGAATCAAAATCCTTAAAATTAACGTTAAGAGATATGTTATACAGCAAAAAGTACATCCCATCAAATTTTACTCCAATTTTTACTTTTTTCTTAAGTAACAGAATTCAAGAATGAATAAACAATCCAAATCCTTGCATTCATTAACAGCTTCCCAATTTTCAGATTTTTGATAATTATTTCAGACCTTTGAAATTTCATATCCTACAGTTAGAGAAGGGCTGGGATTTAGCTCAGTGGGTAGAGCGCTGCGCTGCAGTCTCTGAGGCCCAGAGTTCAATTCCCAGCACTGCAAAAATGGGAGAAGGGCCTGGCAATCCACTCCCAAGGCAATCCCGAAGCACTCAGCCATTGAAAACCCTATGAGGGTCGCTATGAGTTGGATACCGACTCGAGGGCACCTAACAACAACAACAACAGTTAGAGAAGCTTTTCTCTCTTATTTTTCCTTAACTAAACAACAGACTTCTGTTAATTTTGGTTTTCCATTGAGCAAGATGCTTCCTTTCTTGTCCATTCTTGTTTTGGTATTTCATTTTATGTTTTAGGCTTTGATTGCCCCAGCTTTCTGTTTTACAATCTTCTGACTCACCAGGAGAAGAGAAATGAGTATTATATCTCATTTGATGAATTACTATGCAACATAATTTACCTTTAAGAATATTTGGCTCTAAACTGAAAGTTGTTTTATTAAGGCAGTGTTAGTTGTTAGTAAAAAGATAATTTTTTTAGATATATAGCATTTTATTCCCTTAAAGAATATAATTATATTTACAAAAAATTTAAGTGTATTTCCTGTTGTTAGGTATCATAGAGTTGGGTCCAACTCATAGAGCTCCTATGTACAACAGAATGAAACGTTCCCCAACACTGTGCCATGCCTGTCACTATGTCCGTGCTTCTCTACTATTCATAGGGTTTTCAATGACTAATGGTTTTTGGCAGTGGGTTGCCAGCTCTGTCTCCCAAGCCTACATTACTGGGTAACCCCAAACAGTCTCCTATCCAAATACTACCCAGACATGACCCTGGTTAGCTTCAAAGATCAGACAAGATCAGATGCCAGTGTGGTATGGGTGCAAACATTTACTATATAGTGAGATTTTACTTACACAAAGATTTTACTTAGAAAGCTTACAGAGGAAAGTAAGCCCCATGCCAAAAGACAATTTTCCTACACCTGCTTTGTCTGTGTCAATCTTTCCAGTTTGGTTCCTAGTTAAAAAGTCTGTACCATAACCTTGCATCAATTAAAAAATGTATATCCAAATAAAGATGGTTTAAGCATTTGCATTTGGAGACAAAAGGCATAAATTGTAGAAAGAGAAAACAACTTTAAAATCTCTAATTTATAATGTCTTTTTGTTAATTTCACTGGCATAATCTCTCTTTGTCTTCTTCCCATCTCTTTCCTTGTCTTCTCCTTCCTCTGCTTCATCTTCCTTTTTTTCCAAGATATAGTGAATAAAATTTCAGTAATGCAACGAAATTTGAAGTAACAGCCACTTAACATCTATTTATGTGAGCTATATTGCCTCATAAGGCATGGACAATTTTCATCAGTGTCAACAAAGAACTTAATATTCCAGCATGTACTAACAGATCATAATAGTTAATATATATAACATGCTAAGAAATTGTTAGGGCCTGCAGCTGTATCATTGTGATATCTATTCGCATCAGATGTTGGAAGCTAAGGAGGGATGGGCCTGATTAGTAGTTAGATGGGAGATCACTTGGGAACACCAGATGCTGTAGGCTTGGGAGAAGGTCCCATCAACCCACTCCTGAAAAACATTCAGCTATTGAAATCCATATGAATAGCATAGAAGCATTAACAATACTGTTTTGCCTGTTGTACACAGGGTTGTTATGAGTGGAACACTGACTCAATGGCACCTAACAACAACAACAAAGTGTTGGGCTGGGTTTAGCTCAGTTGTTTGAATGCTCTCAGGACTTGGGTTTGATCCTGAATACAGCAAAAATGAGAGAAGGCCTTCACAATCCACTCCTGAAGCAATCTCAAATCAACCAGTCATTGAAAACCCTATGAGGGTCACTATGAATTGGACCAGACTCCATGGCACCTGATGACAAACAACCAGAGTGTTAGCTTAAAAGGGAACAAATAACTTCAACTGAAGATCCTATTAAAGTTGTTATAGGAGCCACAACAGCTATAAAAGCATAAAGAATAGATGGAGTAGTTAAAGCTTCTATGTGAACTTAATACTTACACATTTGTTTTAAATTAAATTATGTTGAGGCTTTGATAGCATTGATGTATTTACAGAGAGCTAGAGATAGAACAAAAGCGGTTCATTCAGATTACCTAATAACATATTAAAAATTATAGCAGACTCCATTTTTTCACAAAGGAGCTAACTAGCCTGAGATGGGGTATTAAGAGACTTGCAACAGACCACATAGATTTTAAACAGTGTAAAGAAAAATCACAGCTGGCAGTGTTACATAGCCAAAGAAGACTTTATTCAAGACTTATTGCTACTCTGAGGTAAAGAAGGCTGAGGTCCACTAAAAGTGGATTTTATGTATTGGCTGAGGTAGTGGAAAAGAATTGGAGGACATTAGAGAAGACGTTGGTCACTGTGATTAGGTAATTTTGGTAGGTAAGCTCCTGCCCTCCCAAAAAGATTGAGAAATAAGGGTGCTATATCTTTCTTTTATTACATTTCAAGGAAATTGTATCCAGGGACTTTACAAATATGTTCCTGGGTTGTAAAGCTGGCAGGAAGCTGGGAGAATAATCATATCTCAAAAGGAGAAGAAAAAGAATTCATACTTGCAAGGTTTTTTAAATAGGGCTAGAAGAAAAGGGAGGTCAGAAACCTATTGTCAGGAAGAAACTTTGGTGAAAGTTAAGCCACCCTGAGGGGAATGTTAATGCCTCCTTGCTCTGTGTCTCTTATAATTTTGAATAGAACACACTGTCTTCTTTCAGAATTCTTAGGTTTGTCATTTTTCTATTACCCATACTTTGCCTTCCTCCTTCCCTGAAAAAAAAAAAGAAAACTGTACAGTTATAAGATTATAAACATATGAAATATGATATTGTAGTTTTATCTTTGATATTTAAATTTAGAATCAAGGGTATTCTTAAAAGGAAGAGAGGAAGCAGGATCCTTGTGAGGAACATAAATGCAGGTGAGATGAAAAGTAAAAAGCAAAATGCTCTGATGTATGACACTCTCTAACAACGTCATTAGCCTCGTGCTGAAGTAGATTTGGGAAACCATTGCATCAGATAATTGTTGTTGTTGTTATGTGCACTCAAGTAGAGTCAGACTCATAGTGACATGGCATACATCAGATCAAAACATTTCCACATAGATTTTGTGCCAGGCACATGGTCTTATTTATGTTTAAGCCTATTGTTGCAGACACTGTCAATCCATCTGGTGGAGGGTTTTCCTTTTCTTTGTTGAGATTCCCCTCTCCAAAACATGAGGTCTTTCTCCAAGGATTGATCTCTCCTGATTACATGTCTAAAATATGTAATACACAGTCTGGTCTTTCTTGCTTCCAAGGAGCACTCTGATTGCACTTCTTCTAGGACAGATCTGTTGGTTCTTTTGGCAATCCATGGTAGATTCAATAGACATCTACAGCACCATAATTCAAAAGCAACAATTCTTTTCCTGTCTCCCTTGTTCAATGTCCTGCTTTCACAACCATATGATGCCACTGAAAGTACCATGGTATAATCAGATGCACCGTCATCTTCAATGTGACATCTTTACTGTTCTATACTCTAAACAGATCTTTAGCCACAGCTTTTACTAGAATAATGCATCTTTTGATTTCTTGACTCCTGTTTCCAGAGGTGTTGATTATAGAGCCAAGCAAAGCAAAATCTTGGACAATCTCAATCTTTTCTGTATTTATTGTGAAGTTGCATACCCACCGAGTCTTAAGGATTTTTGTTTTGTTGATGTTTAGTCACAACCCATACTGAGGGTTATGACCTTTGATCTTCATCAGTTAATGTTTTAAATCCTCTTCACTTTCAGCAAGTAGAGTTGTGCCACCTACATAATACAGGTTCTTAATGAGTCTTCCTCCAATCCTAATGTTGCATTCTTCCTCATAAAGTCCAACATCTTGTATTATTTGCTCAGCATATAAATTGAAAGGATATGGTGAAAGGATACAGCCGTGGTGCACATCTTTCTCAACTTTAAATCAAGCAGTGTTTCCCTGTTATATTTGAACAATTGCCTCCTGGTTCACATATAGAGTCCTCCTGAGAACAATTATGTGCTCTGGTATTACCATTTTCTGGTGTTATGCATAATTTATTATAATCCACAGTCAATTGCCTTGCCATAGTCAATAAAACACAGATAGACATCTTTCTGATATTCTCTGATTTCTGCTAATATCCATCTGGCATCAGCAATGCAGAACAGAGGAAGCAGAAGAGCTGGTGGAGCTGGTGGAGCTGGTGGAGTGGTTGCTGGTGAGAGCTCTGGTTACTGGTGCTAATGCTGAAAAGCAGATGGCTGGTCATGATGGAGCTGCTGATGGTGATGCTGCGAGCTGCTGGCTTCCTGCTTCCTGCTGGGGGGTTGCTTGCTGCTGGTTTGCTCCATCACTCCATCACAGATGGGCCACACCATCGCCAATTTCTTGGCCACACCATTGCCAGATCAAGAGAGGACACTGCTTGCCTTTGCAGAGGCTGTCCCATCACCATCTGAGTAGTGCTGTACCACCACACAGACCTGTCGCCCTGTCACCACAGACGTAGAGCTCTCTGGACTAAGAGAGATAATCTGCCTGCCATTGCAGAGGCCACTGCAATGCCAGACCAAGATGGGGAATATGGGGAACCAACAGCAGCAGAGAAGCAGCCAGCCTTTGTGGAGGACATCTGGAGGGCCCTGGCCCACTACTGAAGACAAAGAGCCTCAGGACCCCAGTCCTGGAAGCAAAGCTCCAACACCCAAAATCCAGGACAGTTCCAATATCCCAAAGGATGGGTCTAAGAGCTGAGCTGCACAATAAAACATGCACCCAAGGCATCCTGAAGCCCCTGTCCTTGACTCTATCGGTTGTGCCTCACCAGTACCCCACAGTGTTGGGGTTTTGGCACCCCCACACATGGGGGTCCCCGGTTCCCTGCCCTCTTCTGAATCCCAATTGATTTTCTGGTAATTCCCTGTCTATATATTGCTGCAGTTGCTTTTGAAATGTCTTTAGTAAAATTTTGCTTGTGTGTGATATTAATGATATTGTCTGATAGTTTCCACAATCAGTTGGATCTCCTTTTTTGGGAATAGGCACAAATATGGATCTCTTCCATTCAGTTGGCCAGGTAGCTGTTTTCCAAATCTGTTGGAATAAACATGATAACACTCCAGTGCTGCATCTGTTTGTTGAAACATCTCTACTGATATCCCATCAATTCCTGGAGCCTTGTGTTTCACCAATTCTTTCAAGGCGGCTTCCACTTCATCTTCAATACCATTGGTTCCTTCATATAGAACCTCTTGAAATGGTTGGTCATCTACTAATTCTTCTTCGTATAGTGACTTTGTGTTTTTCTTCCATCTAATTTTGATGTTTCCTGCATCATTTAATATTTTCCCTGTAGAATCTTTCACTATTCCCACTCAAATCTTGAATTTTTTCTTCACTTCCTTAAGCTTGAGAAACACAGAGTGTTTTGGTTTTCTGACTCCAGCTCTTTGCACATGTTATTCTAATATTTGTTGTTTCTTCTCCAACTGCCATTTGAAATCTTCTGTTTAGATTCTTAACCTCATTATGTCTTCACTTTATTTCAGCTGAGATGTTCAAGGACAAGTTCCAGAGTCTCTTTTGTCATGTAATTTGCTCTTTTCTTTTTTTCTTGTCTTTTAAAGAACTTATTGCTTCCTTCTTGAATAATATCTTTTATGTCATGCCACAACTCTTCTGGTCTCCTATCATTTGTATCTAATGAATTAAACCTATTCTTGAGGTAGTCTCTGAACTCACATGAGATATACTCAAGGTCTTTCACTTGTTCAAGTTTTTCTTCAGTTTCAGTTTGAACTTGCATATGAGAAGTTGATGGTCCGATCCACAGTCAGCACCTGGTCTTGTTTTGACATTTTGTGTAGAGCTTTTCCATTGTCTCTTTCCACATATGTAGTCAATTTTGTTCCTGTATGTTCCATCTGATAAAGTCCATGTGTATAGTCACCATTTAGGTTTTTGAAAAATGTATTGGTAATGAAAAGTTCATTGGCCTGACAAAATTCTATCATGAGATCTCCTGCTTTGTTTCTGTCACCAAGACCATATTTTCCAACTCCTGAGCCTTCTTCCTTGTTTCCAACCTTTGTATTCCAGTCACCAGTAATTACCAGTATGTCTTGTTTGCATGTGTGATCTAGTTCAAATTGCAGAAGCTGGTGGAAATATCCCCTTTCTTCATTTGTGGCCTTAGTGGTGGGTGCATAAACTTGAATAATAGTCATATTAACTGGCCTTCCTTGTAGGTGTATGGGTATTATTCTATCACTGACAACATTCTATTTTAGGATAGATCTTGAGATTTTTTTTTTGATGATGAATGCAACCCCATTTCTCTTTAGTTTTCATTCCCAGAATAGTAGACCATACGATCATCTGACTCAAAATGGCCCATGCCAGTCTATTTTAGCTCACTGATGCCTAGAATGTCAATGTTTATGAGCTCCATTTCTCTTTTAATGATTTCTAACTTTTCTAGATTCATACTACATACATTCCATGTTCCAATTATTAATGGATATTTATAGTTGTTTCTCCTCATTTTGAGTTGTGCCACATGACCAGATGGAGGTCCCTGGGGCTTTAGTCCATTTTTCTCATCAAGGTAGACTTTATTTTGAAGAGGCATGTCTTCCCTAGTAGTCTTTTTGTGCCTTCCAACCTGGGGGACTCATATTCTTGCACTATATCTGCACTATATCTGACAGTGTTTCTTTGCTATTCATAGGGGTTTCAATGGCCAGTTGTTTTGTGAGTGGTTTTCCAGTGCCTACTCCCTAGTCTCTCTTAGTCTGGAAGCTCAGCTGAAACCTGTCCACTATGGATGACCCTGCTTGTATCTGAGATACTGGTGGCATAGCTTTCAGAATTATCACAACACACAAGCCCAAACAGTGCAGCAAACTGACAGACTTGTGGGGGCATGAGGTAATAGCTAGTTCAAAATACTTATTAAATTGAAAGTCCCATTTAAAAGAACAAGTAAACACTCTAAATCTATTGAATCAGGAAGGAAACAATTACTTATTTGAAGAACTCTGACTCCTGACTACTAGTATGATTTAAGCCAACAAATAAAAGTCAACTTGTAAAATCAAATTTCACCCTTCAATTCTATTATCTAAACATGAAATTATACATGTGTGTTGTTTTCATGGTCAGCAGGGTTAAATATTTCTTTTCCCTGGTGTTGTTTTTAACAGGAAAGCCAAATTGAAAGAAATATTCCCTTTGTTCTCAGAGAAATTAAGTTCCCACCAGAATGTGCACACTAGTTTTGGCCTTTATCCTCTGTAATCTGTTCTATTTTTCTTCTTGTGTCCCCAGGGTCTATTAACTTTACAAACTGTAGATAAAATCTCATGTGAGGTTTACCCTCTTCCCTTTAACACTGTTAAAATTTATATTCTTCAAACTGAATATTTTATCCAAGCATTTTATCTGATAATGTGAACTAATTCAGGTGATGCAAACACACTGAATTAAAAAATTCTTTCAAAATTTACCATGTCACATTTCAAGTTGCTGTTCTATGTTGTTAGGATGAATGTGTATAGCAGAAGAACCTGGCACATGTAAACACAGTTGTTATTTGTATGGCCCTGGAAACCTACTTTTTTTTTCAAAGAAAACTACCTATATTACTCCTATTTTGAAATTTTAATACTTAGGAAAGTTTTCTTATCGATCACAGGATGTGTTATTTCTGCTCCTTTGACAGCAACATCATTAGGATTTCCAAATGTATGTGACAGAGCAGAATTTTACATGAGGCTTCAGGCTTTGCACATGGTTACATTCTGTGATTGTTCAAAAAATTCTAGATGTGAATAAAAAAAGGCAAAAAGGTTTTGTTCCTTATGTAACCTACGCAACTTATGAAAATATTTTCACAAAATTCCAAAGCAATTAAAGTTTGTGTATTAAGTATTGTTTTACAGAATAGGGGATGAAATTAACCAACATTGACTCAGGGAAAAGGAAATTTTAAATTAGTTCAAAGGAGTAAAATATGTTCAGTTCAGAAACATTCTCATTCTAAATCAGAAATAGTATAGGATTTCTGATTTTCCCATTTCATATATTACTCTAAAATATTTATTGACAGACCAGAGAGTGTTTTTCTTTTTATTAGTTGTATCAACGTTAGTGTTTGACAATAAGGTAACTACAATTCTATGAAAAAACAGACCAGAGAAGTAAAAAGGAATAAATGTAATACATTTTGTTTTGTATAGTACTTGCTTTCCAGGCATGAGAACCTGGATTTGAAACTCATCACTGCAAGTGAATGAATGAATGAATAAATAAATGAATAAATAAATAAAACAAAAAGCAAAATCACATGGAGTTTATTGCAGAAATGTCATCTATAAAAGAGAAAAAGTCTCTGAAAGATGTTAAGAGGCAGTTTTAAAACTGCCCTCCCATAGGTGACAGGACCATTATTCAAATCTCGATCTCTTGGTTCCAAATTCTATGTTCTTTTTTATTTCCTATGTCAATATTCACAATTATCCATGAGTTCAACAGATGACTTTTCATCAGGCAAGAGAAGAAGCTAAGTTGAAGAGGTCATTTAAAACCCCTCTTGAGAGCTGAGCCCATTGGCACACACTTGTAATCCCAGCAACTTGTGAGGCTGAGACAGGAGGGTCACAGGTTTGGAACCAAAGTTGCTTGTGTAACTTAGCAAGACACTGTCTCAAGACAAAAATTTCAAAAGGGATGGGGGTGCAGCTCAGTGATAGAGCAATTGCAAAATATCTACAAGGCACTGGGTTCAGCCTTCTTGTACCATAATAAATAAATAAATAAATAAATAAATAAATAGCATCCTGAACGGCCTGTACTACCACAAGAAATAGGGCATGGATATATTCCAGGAGCAAGGAATCATGAACAAAATCTGTTGAAGCAAAATAGCACAAGGAAATTGTTAAATGCTAGCTACTCATAAAATTTATCAAAACATTCTCTTGAAAAGAGAAAGTAGAGATTGTAACAACTTCAATGGAGGTCATTGTATTTTTTTAATACTACCTCTGTACTAGAGGTGAAAATCAAAATATATATGAAATTTATATATAGATTCTGAGTGTGCTTTTCAGTGCTTTATTAAGATAATGATAAAATAGTTTGGGATGGATGGAAACATTAAGGGGGTGACTTTGATGAAAATGGTCTAATGACTATCTTTCCTTTGCTGCTTCCTACTGAAGTTTTCATAAGTCTTTTGAGACATTCCTCAGTGGTGCAGGGGAGGAAACTATAGCTTCTTTTCTTTTTTAAATAAAATTTCAGTACAATACAATCATGCCATTCATTTATTCACTTATAGGGATTTTCACAGTATAAAGTCACACTTTTATATTTGCAACAAACACTCTGGCCTTGAATATATTAAAACGTGGGTTATGTGGTCCTTTATATGCAAAGGCAGTCTCAACTTTCACATAAAAGGAGTGCTTTTTTCCTAGGTCCAAGAAGTAACATCAATATTGTTTCATAGTATATTAAATATTCTTTATTACATGTAAAATATTCATTGTGTTTGCCTACAGCCATACCACTGTGGCATCCTATCCCTTCAGATCTCAGAAGCTAAGCAGGATCAGGCCTATTTAGTACTTGGATGGTAAAACACTTGGGAACACCAGGTGCTGTAGGATTGGGAAAAGGACCCAGCAAGATATTCCCTAAAACCTGTCAGCTATTGAAAACCCTACAAATAGCAGAGAAGCACTAACAAAACTCTTTCACCTGTTGTATACAGGGTCACTACAAGTCCAACACCCAGTGGATAGCATCTAACAACAACAATATACACACTGATTAATCAAGTATGGCTGGCTGGGATTTAGCTCAGTTGGTAGAGGGCTGCGCTGCAGTCTCTGAGATCCCGAGTTCAATTCCTAGCACCTCAAAAATGGGAGAAGGGCCTGGCAATCCACTCCCAAGGCAATCCCAAAACAGTGAGCAATTAAAAACCCTATGAGGGTCTCTATGAGTTGGATACTGACTCGACGGCACCTAACAACCTAACAATCATATCATACTATCACGTCATTACTATTAGGTGTTACTATTATATCATTACTACTATATATCACTGCTGCAGTCTGTTTAGAATGATCTTGAGCAAAACTTATTTGCATGAGGTATTAATAATATCATTTGATAATTTCCATATTCAGTTGGATCCCCTGTCTTGGGAATAGATATAAATATGGATCTCTTTCAGTCAGTGGGTGTGTGGCTGTTTTTAATTCTCTTTGACAAATGAGCATCTCCAGTTCTGCATTTGTTTGTTGAAACATCTCTGTTGATATTCAATCAATTCTTGGAGCCTTGTGTTTTGCCAGTTCCTTCAAGGCAGCTTCCACTTCATCCTTCAGGACTTTTGTTCTTAATCATATGCAACTTTTTGAATTTATTGATCATGCATCAATTCTTTTTGGTATTATGACACTGTACATTCCTTCTTTGATGTTTCTATGTCTTTTAATATTTTCCCTGTAGAATCCTTCACTATTTCCACTGGATGCTTGAATTTTTTCTTTAATTTTTTAAGCTTGAGAAAAATAGAGTGTTCTTCTCTTCAGATTTTCTATATCCGGCTCTTTGTACATGTTATTACAATATTTGATTTTGTCTCCACAAGCTGACCTTTAAAATCTTCTGTCATGTCTCTTTGTTTTTACTTGCTCAATGTTCAAGGATAAGTTTCAGAGTCTCTTTTGACATGGAATTTGGGCTTTTCTTTTTTCTTTTAAATAAACTTTTGCCTTCTTCATGAATGATATCTTTGAAGCTATGCCACAACTCATTAGTGTCTAACACATGAAATGTATTCTTGAGATAATGTCTGAAGTCAGGTAGTATATACTATACTTGAGGTCCTAACTTGGTGCTTATACATTTGTTCTAATCAAGCCAGATTCAGAAGAGTGCATGAAACAAAAGACATCAGTGCTGATGTCAGACAGATATTAGCTGAAAGCAGAGAATACCAGAAACATGACTATGTTTTAATGATTAAGTAAAGGCATTTCACTGTGTTGTTGTTGTTGTTGTTGTTGTTGTTAGGTGCCGTGGAGTCGGTATACAACTCATAGCGACCCTCGTAGGGTTTTCAATGACTGAGTGCTTCGGGATTGCCTTGGGAGTGGATTGCTAGGCCCTTCTCCCATTTTTGCCGGTGCTGGGAATTGAACTCGGGGCCTCAGAGACTACAGCGCAGCACTCTACCCACTGAGCTAAATCCCAGCCCTTTCACTGTATAGATCACAACAAATTATGGATAACATTGTGAAGAGTGAGAATAGAATAGTTAATTATGTTCATGAGGATTCTGTACATGGACCAGGAGGCAGTTGTTCAAACAGAACAAGGAAACACTGCCTTGTTTAATGCTAGTAAATGTGTGTGTCATATGTACATCCTTTCACCATATATCTGCAATATCAATAGTGAATAAATAATTCAAGAAGCTGGATTTTATGAGGAAGGATGTCACATCAGGTTTGGAGGAAGATACAACTTTGCTTGTTGAAAGTAAAGAGGATTAGAAACATTGACTGACGAAGATGAAAGAACACAGCCTTCAGTATGGATTGTGCCTTAACATCAACAAAACAAAAAATCCTGACAACAGAGTCAGAAGGAAACTTCAGGATAAATGGAGAAAAGATGGAGGTTGTCTAAGATTTTCCTTTACTTGATTCTATAAACAACAACCATGGAAATAGCAGCCTAGAAATCAAAAGCTGCATTGCATTGTGAAAACTTGTTGCAAAAGACCTTTTTAAAGTGTTAAAAAGTAAATATGTCACATTGAAGATGAAGGTGTGCCTCACTCATGCAATGGTATTTTCAGTCCCATCATATGATTGTGAAAGATGGATGTTGAATAAGAGAGACGGGAGGAACTGATGCTTTTGAATTATAGTACTAGAGATGAACATTGAATATACAGTGTACTGTCAAAAGAACTAATATATCTTTTGTAGAAGTGCAGCCAGAGTGCTCTTTGGAAGCAAGGATAGCTAGACTGAGTCTTACACATTTTGGTCATGTTGTCAGGAAGAACCAAACACTAAATGACGATATTATGTTTGAGAAAGTGACAGGTATACAATAAAAAGGAAGATCTTCAACTAGATGGACTGACATAGGGACTGCAACAATGGACTTAAACATTAAAAAAATGTATATGACACAGAATCAAGTATTGTTTCACTCTGTTGTACATACGGTCACTATGGGTTGAATTTGGCTTGATGGCACCTAACAAAAACAACAACAACTATATATCATTAATACAGAGAGTGACAAAAACTGTGCACATGTCTTGGGATGAAAATATTCCATTTCACTGTCTTAAGAATGCATAGTGAGTTCATTCTGCTAACTCCTGTCTCACATGCCCAATGTTTAGTAGACTCCTTTCATGAGTGTATAAATTGTTCCAACACCTTAGCAGAACCAGGACTTGTGCTGTGCAAAGCTTCCTAGATGTTCCCTCGTACACATCACACACTGTCCCATGGGTCTTGAACTTACCACAACTCTGTGCAACTGTTAGGCATATTTGGAGATTCTGTTGCACTTTGACAAATCCATTGTTGTTGCACTTCTTCCATGTTCTCACATTTTAAATATCACTTAAAAATCATCTTTTCTCCTTGAATGACAACCCTGCTTCTGTCATTTTGTTTGACTGTCCTGCCTGTCACATGGCAGCCCTGGAGTTCAATTGATTATTCCTCTTTTTTTGGAGTGAATTGCTACTGTGATCCACTTCAACTTTGAAAAGTAATATATAATAAATAATATATCCTAAAATGTGTATACATTTTCATGTATTCAGTATTGGCACCCCCAGTGTACATACTGAATTATACAGGAAATAAATATTCTTAGTATGAAGTCAGTCTTTTTTTCATTTAAAAGATAATTATTGAGTCCAAGGTATAATTCTACTTGTTGAAGATGAAGGAGTGGGAAAAAAAGCACACAATTTAAAATGTTTTGCCATAATGGAGCTTCATCCATAGAAATAGAAGAAAAGAATAACTAAAATAAATAAAGAAAGAAAGAATGTTGTTAGGTGCCATCAAGTCCGACTCTTGGCAACTCTGTGTGTAACAGAATGAAACACTACCAGACGTAGTGCCATGCACATGATCATTTTGTATTTGAGCCCATTGTTGCAGCCATTATATTTCTTCTCATTTGGAGTCACACCATATCAGCAAAAGGAGGTCCCGGGAGCTTTACTCCACTCCTTCATTAAGGTCAACTCTACTTTGAAGAAGTAACTCTTTCCCTGTCATCTTTTGAATCGCTTCCAGCCTGGGGTGCCCATTATTTAGCTCTATGTTTGACAGTGCTTCTCTGCTATCCATAGGGTTTCAATGGCTAAATTTTTAGGGAATGTGCTGCCATCTCCTTCTCCCTAGTCTAATTTTGGAAGCTCAGCTGAAACCTGTCGCCCATGGGTGGTTTTGCTGGTATCTGAAATTCTGGTGGCATAGCTTTCAACAACACAGCAGCATGCAAGCCCCTACAGCATAAACTGACAGACACATGGGGAAATTAAAAGTGTAGCATGAGGATAATTATATATCTCAAGGGATAACCAGTTTCTATTGGCTAACAATGTGATGCTTCTTGAAGCAAGGATTTGAAGTGAGAAGTAGTTCAAAAAATTTTAAGAGTTCTGTGACCTCTGAGTCCTTTGTCAAACTACACTTCACTGTCAGGGATTAGTTTTTTCTCTATCAAGGGCCTAAATTTTCGAATATGACCAAAGAGAGATAAGAGTTTCATTCCATTTAAATTCACTTTTACAAAATCACATCGGAATTGGTTTCTGGGAATAGTATTCCATCAGGTAACAAATGAAATTTCTTCATCGAAAGCAAAGAAAGTTTAAACTTTTAATGTTTACTCTGGGTTGAGATTTCAGGTAACTAGCCTATATTTTGTCTTATTTTAATTGTCTCATGTCTTCAGATTAAACCATTCTTCTCTTACAGTCTCATGTTAAATGAAAGCTGCCAAATGGCTCTATAGAGACATACCCTCAAGGAGAACTTTGTTCCAGATGATCAAAAGCAATACTCTAATTAGTACTTTCATCAATATGTTCTAGTTCCAGTAAGTGAGCAATGAATATCACTGCACTTTATTTCATCCTCCCCTGGATATTAGTTACAAATATACTAAATTTCTTTAAAATCTGCTACATGTAAACAAGTTCTGAAACCAACTGTTTTACAAGTGCTGTTTTTGGTTCCAAGCCTGAAAGCCCTTTAGCGTATTCTGAGAAATGAGAATTTATCAGAGCTCACAGAATGCATGAAGAAGAAGAAAAAGTTGTTTCAGAAATAATAAAAGTCACCTAGTTCTCAGATGTCTTTTTAAAGATAAATTCTCAAGAGTCCCATTCCTTTCTTGCCTTGAAAATGAATGAATATGTAAATTTTTATGTCTTTTCCTTTCACCACCACTTACCATTGAAATTCCATAAAGGGAACACTATTTTGAATATGTGATCCACCAGATGTTATGCAGAGAGGTAAGTAATACAACATAAAAAAAATCAAACTTGTACAGCAAAGAAGACAGACTAAGCAAAATGCAAACAAAAATAAGACATAAACCACATTAGCAAAAGGGAAAAAGAATTGCTACTACCAAAATCCAATAGTTCTTTTTGTTTTTGAAATGTTTTCCTGATTGCCAGGAATTAGATTCAGTTTATACTGGTCAACATTAGGCAGATTCAAACTTCTTCATTGGGGAGCATCCAAATTGGTCTGACATGTCATATGGAAATGTAAATATAGAAATACAAGATGTTTCCTAATATTCTTTAATTCCCTTGGTTTGAATTGATAAACTTAAAATTTGGAACCAGTCCAATGTTTCTACTGATTTTACAAAAGATTTCAGTAGAGTAGAACCACAGAAAGCACTTGTATAATTAAAAATGTATTTTGGGGTCAAACAGCTATCTGCCAAACAAGGTAAACAACTACTTGCCTAGAGTATACTTTGTATCTTGGGTTAATGTGAGCTTCCTGGTTACCTTCTTTCAAAAAAATATACCCAAATGCTGAATGGGAGACTCAAGAGCCAAATGATAAGTACGCTCCACAAAAAATATTGCAATATAAAAGCATTCTCTTCCTTGGATGTTTGTCTTACGACAGTGGAAAATATTTGAAAATCAAGAATCTGACAAAAATCAAAATAGTTCCTGGATTTTCTTAATGTAAACTGAAAAATAATCAAAGCTTATTTGGTAATACTATCTTATCAAAGGGTAAGTTACTTCTGTGGGGGAATTCCTGAAATGGTGATATGGTGAGCGAAATTCAGAAATTTCTTAATTCCCCATTACACTTGGATCAGAAAAATATCCATAGTTCTCTTGAAATTCTACATGCTGGTGAATGACAATAAGCGTCCATGTTAAAAGAAATTTACCATATAGGGAGCTAACTGATGACTTTCCAATTTAAGTATAGTCAATTGTGTTCCCTTCATCTTACCTTTGAGAACTTCACTGTAGAGTACTAGTTCAATATATGTCATTTTTTGAAGCCATGAAAGCCAGCATCATCCCAAAGAGCAGCAGGAAGTGATTGTCTCCCTTTCCTTACTTTTGTAGTAGGGCACCTTACACTTCAGATTGTTCCAAAAGTTGTTTAACAAGTACATTTTGTTTTCCTGAAGCCATCCTCCTATGAGGTGCATTTCTTACTCAATTTCCTAAGTTTCATTCTGAGGCATTCGTTTTCCATACTCAAGGTGAATCCTTTTGCTGAATCTCTCCAAATAACTCTATTTTTTCTGTCCTTTTTAAATAAGCCAGTCACTTGTAACCCATCTGGACTAAGTTGCTTCAATCCACCACAGATAACTTAATTATCCTGAAATCTTGGAATAAGCTTTGTGTGTCTTCTTAAATCTGTCACCTTGATCACTGATCTCAGGTGCTTCCCTACCTCCCACACCCTCCACACAGTCCTTTCAATCTCTCTCAATTCTTCTCCTCCAAATCTTTCCACTACATACATCAGAATTTTTATCCTGTGGTGAAGTAAACACAATATTACATCTTCCTCTTCAGCCCCAAGGCTTCCTGAAGCCTGTCTTCTCATTTCCTGTGGACAAAACTCTGGTTCTACTCACTGCATCTTCATGTCTGCAGATAGTCCTCAGTCCACTTAAAATTTATTTCGGTTCATAACACCCTAGCATCTGATCAATGCTGATCTTAGAAGGTATGTATAGATGGCCTAGTTTAGTCCTTGGATGGGAGACCCCCTGGGAATACCAGGTGCTTCATGCTAGGGAAAAGGACCTGGCAATCCACTCCCAAAACAATCTGCCATTGAGAACCCTATGAATAGCAGGGAAACACTGATAATAGTGCTGGACATGGCACAGTATCGAGGAGTGTTTTATTATGTCCTACAGGGTTGTTATGAGTCAGGTCCAAGTAGAAGGCACATAACAATAACAACAGTAAAAACTATCTATTCTCTCTTTTTCTATATCTACTTCAGTTTTGGTTTTTTTAATTGGCTACTCTTTTTCTTCAGTTTTGGGCTTTTTTTAAACAAAATATTCTTTAGAAAAGTAGAGAACATTTGCTTTTATGACGCTTTCTTCACATTCTATTTGCTGGGTAATATTTGGCTTCTTATACAAAATATGCCAAAAAGAAACTCTTGTATAACAATTTATATGCAGCTAATGAGCACAGAGTTTGCGTCAATATTTGAGTAGTGACCATCATTTAAAAAAAGTAATAGAATTATTTTGTAATTCTACTTTAGCTGATATTTAATTGTTTATAGAATAATTCCCCTGCAAATGCATTCAAGTATAGGAGATAAGTATGAAAACAAAGGAAAGGAAGAAAAAGAAGGAAAGAGGGAAGGAAGGAAGGAAGGAAGGAAGGAAGGAAGGAAGGAAGGAAGGAATCCAGTCAGAGTTTTTGTTTGTTTGTTAATATAGAAAAATCTAATTAAAGGGGGTTCAATGGCCTAAAGAACACAGCTGGAGGAGCCAGTGATTATCTACCCTGTGTCCTTACCACCTACCCTCTTTTTCTTCTTGCAGTTTACCTCCATATAGCAGTCTATTATAATTACCATCTCTAATGTTAATGGTAATGATTAAATGGCAAATAGAATTTCTTTCCTTAGATTTATTATTACTGAATATCACTGCATGTCATACTGCCAACTATTCTCTTATTCTAAAAATTATCTCTTCTCCTTGCTTCTTCTCCATTTTTCTCTCTTGAAAGCTTCTTACATTCATGAGCCTCCTCCCTGGTCTTCTCTATGTTCTCCTCTCTGGTTGGCACAGTTTCTGTGAACATTCCTAAGCTCTACACATTCTTTTCATTTTCACTTTCATTAATCTTTAATTGTGATCTTTATTCAGTTCTACAAAATGTTTAAAACAGAGTAATTAGAATCAGATAAATATTCTCTGAATTCCAAGCTCTTGGAGTTAATATTTGTGTAATTTTGTGAAAAAAATGACCTTACCATCTTGGGAGCACTTTCTGCTTCAGCAAAATGGATCTAATACTAGGGCTTTCATGTTGTTGTTGTTGTTAGGTGCCGTCAAGTCGGTATCCGACTCATAGTGACCCTCATAGGCTAGGTTTTAAATGTCAGGTAAACATCTCTAGGTTAATACTTTCATTGGTACATCAAGACCAATATATGTAAAACTATGGATATTATCTAATGAGGATTTTTCCCTCTGTCTAGTACCATCCTCCTAATGTTAAAGATTTTTGAGATCTGGATTTTTAAACTACTTCTCCAGTCCTTACCTAGTTAATTTTCATATACTGTTGTCATGCCTATCCTTCCTATCTTGCAAAGGTATTTAAAACTCATTTACTATACCGTATAAACTTGCTTAACGAGATTTGTGTGTGCTGAAGAATGTCTTCCTCTCCAGAAATTTACTACTTGTGTCCCCTGATTCATCTTGATTTAATGGCATTTTTATTATTGCATTAAAATGATATATTTTATAGTGGTGGAAAAAGCCTACTGAAATGTGCTTAAGTAAAATATGATAGCATCAATGCAAGCATTTACATCTTCTAAAGTTTCTCTGAGTGTTATAAAGTCACACTGTCATTAAAGATAGAATAAGAAATATTCACATAATGATTTACTCTAAAAATACCATTTTAGAATACATGCAGATTAAATCATTTTAAAAGTATACACAAATACTTGATAAAATATTTTCAGATGTGTTTGGATCTGTCTTGGAAATAATTTATAGAAAATCTATTCTCCAATATATGAAACATAAATATATTTTAGAATGCATGGGATTATTATCAGAAAGATATACAAAAAGGAAAATTCAGTACTATAGAAAAAAACTAAAATAACAGTGATTTGTTTTTTCTCCTAGATAAAAGAAGTTGATGAGGCCTCTCAGAAATGCTTTTATTTTTCTATAAAGCTGTGTATTTATAAACAATCTAATTTGTGACTTTTCAAAAATTTTCACATACTAGGAGACTAGTACTAATTTCAGAAAAGGAAAATATCCAAAAGTAGCATGCAAATTTTGAAATATATCTTACAAATATATAAAACTTAGTCTAATTTTCCTATAGAAAGGATGTTAACTCTCAGAAAAGGTGGAAATGAAAAAATCAACAGAATATGTCCCATGATTTTTCTTTTCTTCTTTAGTTTGTACTGTTATGCAATACATACCTAAAAAGATGAATGTGTAAGCAAAATTTATTTCATAGTTACATAATGGATATAGCAAATGATTTATTACTCTGTACCTCACAAACATTTACAAATAAAAGTTTAAAAAAGAATGACAACTCATTTCTTTTATTTATTTACTTCGTTAGTTGGGTTTTTAGTTAATTTTGTAGTACAGGGGGCTTTAATCCAGGGTCTCTTGTGTGCTTTACAAGTGCTCTACCACTGAATCATAATCCTGCCCATTTTTATTTTATTTTTTTTTTATTGTGAGACAGGTTCTCCTTAAGCTATACTGGCTGCCTCTGGTCTTGAACCTGTGATCCTCCTTTCTCAGCTCCCTGAGGTGCTGGAATTACAGGAATGTGCCACCATACCCCGTGACTCATTTTCACATTTAGTAGTGGCAACACAAGTATACTGAAAATGAGTAGACTTCATAAGTATTTAAAACCAGCAAATGGAGAAATTATCACCATATGTTATTTTTTAAGAGTAACAAGGTTATTCTCCTATGTGAAAAACCAACATTATTTTGTTGATGTGGAATGAACCAGGTCTCAGTAACAGTGCTTGTCTCTATTTCAAATGTAAGTTCCTTCTCATTTTCCTTAGAAATTTAAGAATTTTATTATATTTTTATTAGTGTTTTGTTGTTAAAAACTAAAACCTTTGTTTATAATAACAATGGCTTTCTTTCCTGAGACTTTTGGCCAATACTTTTTACTGACAAACTCCTGAAGAATTACTTGATGTTCAGGTTATATCACAGAAAATTCAATACCCCATGTGTTTAAAAGTGTTGCTTCTGACCAGAAGGTTCTATCATATTAGATATGTGAAATTTTATTTCATGATTTGTATGAAACATTTCTTTCTGAATTTTCAGCCTATAAAAGTCATTCTATGAATGTTCAATGTAGAAATGTATCATTTATTTAAATATATTCTTCAGTGTGGTTGCTTTGTGAATAGTTAGAGAAAGCAGCAATCTGAAAATACATGAGAAATTTCTCTATAAAATCGTAAGAGTATAGCAGATATGCTGTTATTGTTGTTAGGTATCATCAATTTGCGTCTGACTCATGGGTTTTTCAATGGCTGATTGTTTCAGGTTTGCCTAGGGAGTGGATTGCTACATCCTTCTCCCGTATAGTAAATATACTGGTTCAAATAGATAATAAATCCTTAAAATATTGTCATACATTCATTCCTTCAGACATTAAATTCTTATTGCAGTAAGATGAATTATGTCTGATACTAATTTTCATAAAGCTTTTAATTGGTGAGATTGATATATGATAAAAAATTACATGATTTTGTGGTAGCTGTAATGATAGTGATTTTTACAGGCACAGTGAGCTCAGATGATGCACTCCTAAAGAACCTCATGGGAAGTGGGAATGGATTTTAAAGAAAAGCTTCTCCAAAAAGGAATTCTGAAATGTACTCCAAAAATGTAATTAAAATGTGTTGGCATTTTCTATAACAGTACTGATAAAAAATGTACCATGTCAAGGGATACAATAAACAAAAGTAATGAGGTGAGACAATCCATAATTCCTGCGAAAAACTATGAAGAAGTTTAATGTTGAGGCACACGAAGTCTGAATTAAGTAGGAAATATAAAAGAGACTGTGAGGTACACCGATGTCAAGTCATAGTAAGGCTTGCATGTCCTATTAAAATGCTTGTATTCTATCAAATGGATAGATTATAACAATGAAGATTTAGAAACAAGGTAATGTAATTGTGACAGTTGAGTTTTAGTGACACTGTTCTGATAAAACAATAAAGAATATTTGAACAGGACAAAAGAGAAACTAGGAATTGGAGTTCCTTCGAGCTTTACTACATTCACATCATTAAGGTCAACTCTACTTTGAGAGAGGCTGGGATTTAGCTCAGTTGGTAGAGTGCTGCGCTGCAGTCTCTGAGGTCCTGAGTTCAATTCCCAGCACCCCAAAAATGGGAGAAGGGTCTGGCAATCCACTCCCAAGGCAATCCCGAAATGGTCAGCCATTGAAAACCCTATGAGAGTCGCTATGAGTCAGATACCGACTTGATGGCACCTAACAACAACAACTACTTTGAGAAGACAACTCTTCCCAAGTCATCTTTTGAGTGTCTTCCGACCTGAAGGGCTCATTTTCAGGCAATATATCTGCTAGTGTTTCTCTGCTATACATAGAATTTTCAATTGGTAATTGTTTCGGGAGTAGGTTAACCATTTCCTTTTCCCTTGTCTGCCTTAACCTGGAAGCTCAACTGTAACTTGTCTACCATGAGTGACCCTGCTGGTACCTGTACTACTGGTAATATAATTTTCCACATTATAGCAATGTGCAAGCCCCTGTGGTATGACAAATGGACAAACATACACACACACAAAAGCAAGTAACCTAAAACCTTAACGTGACATACTGAGAACTAAACAGATTAAAGGAGCTGAGTTCCATCACCAGCACCACAAAAAAAGGAAGAAGACCTGACAGCCCACTCTTGAAACAATCCCAAAATGATCCTGAATAGATTTGCCATTGAAAACCCTGTGGAAAAGCACATACACATATTGCAGGGCATGGTACAGTGTCAGGGAGTGTTTCTGTCTGTTGTACATATGGTCACTATGAGAAGGACCAGACTTGGCACCTACCAACAATAAGAAACAGATGAAAAGTTAGTTGAGATCCAAGTATTTGAAGTCATTTACCAAGAGCAGTTAATAAAAGACATAGGCTGACATTGTGGCTCCCACCTTTAGTTCCTGAGACTCTGGAAACTGAAGCAGGAGATTCTCTTGTTTCAAGGCCAGAGAAAGCCTGCACAATTTAGTGAGAGCTTGTCTCAAAATGAAAAATAGAAAGGGGGTTTTAGGTCAGACTCAGTGGTAGAGTATTTTCTTAGCATGTGCAAGGCCCTGGGTTCATCACTCAGTGGTGAAAAAAGCATTAAAAATAACATTGTAAATATTGAGCTCCAAGAAAGGAGAGATATCACAGGGAACAGCATGTTCCATCTATATCTATATATTTTATACAGAGTAATCAAAATATTCTATTTGTGGATCTAATAGTAGAGTTTTAAAAATAATAATTAGAGTAATAAAAGTAAGTATCAAAAATATGGTGAAATAAAAATGTTGAAAAAATTACATGTAGGAGAGAGAATCAAGAATGGAAGAGTGGATTTAGATTTTGATTTGAAACTGAGTTACTTCATTGTCCTGATGAATATAGCCATTTTAAAATCAATTAATATCAACATTCTGTTTTTAAATTTCAACCAATAGCAGGTGATCATGTCATCATCAAATTCAAATTATAACCAGTCTCACTGCTTTAAATAATTTTGCTTTATTTTTTCCTTCCCAGTCATTTCTGGAAGTTTTTAGGATCATCTAATTTCAGAAGTCAGTTGTTAAGCCTCAGTAGAAGGCAGGAAGTCACCCCATATGCCCAAGGATGTGCAGTTCTTTCTTTTTCCAAAGTTCATTCTAGAACTGGACAGAATTCACTTCCACTTACTATTTGTATCTTTAACTCTGCAGGCCATGACCAGTAGCAAAAATAACAAAGATAACAAAAGTAAATGATGTCGTAAAGAAAGATGCAGTAATATTTTATCTGTCTATTTGTTCTGCACTTTATATTTTAACATAAGCAAATTCCAAAAGAGCATTTTATACTTTTCAATAGTTTCCAACAGAAATTTTGATTTTTACAGCAAAGGAGATGTACTGAGGAGCATAAGGACAAAATATAATTTAAAATAACTTTTTATCTTTCTCAATGTGGGAACCTCAGAAAATGAATCTATCAAAATATCAAGCTCTAACTTATTTGTGCTTTCTTGTTGTTGACTAACATCTGGGTCTCCTGGGAATTGGATATGTCATAAGTTCAGGAAAAACATCCACCCTGAAATACAACCACAACTTCTTGCCACTTAGTTCAAATTCAAATACCAAGCAGGAATAGTATTCAATTTCCTCCATCCACCAGCCACATGATAGCTATGTGATCTCATTTTTTAAATTTCATTTTACTCATTAAGCCTTTAGTTATAGTCTTATTTAACCTGTCTGTTAATAAGGCTTTTATCATAGTTGTTTATTCCTGAGTAAAAATAGTCTAGATAAGTTACCATTAGATAAATTCACCAGAATATTTTGAATGTTTTCTTTACCAAAGAGAGCTCATCCATAATACCTATATTAAAAGTCTTAAATTTATTCCCTGGCTTACCCTAATACCTTGTCTTTTTTTGGATCTTAACTGTCTCCCCAAAAGCTCATGTGCTTGGTCTGCAGCTGATGGATTGATTGTAAATTGGTGGAAACTTTGGGAGATGGGGCTCAGTGGAAGGAAATTAGGTCACTGCATTCTTCAGCCCATTCCTCTCTCCATTTTCTTTTCAGCCTTTATGAGGTGAGCTGCTCATATCTGCCACACACTCTCTGCCTTGATATCCTGCCTCAGCAGAGGCCCAAAGCATCAAGGCCAAGTGATGGCTTCATAGTCTGGATTTTCCCAGAATGTCTAATCAAGTTTCCACATGACAATCAGGTTTCTTATTTCCTCTGGCATCTCTAAGCAGTTTCGTTGACTGAAATTGAATAATTACAGTTTCCTGATCATGCTCCCTGGAATTACAACCAGTTTGCTTTCCCAGGAAATAACAGTCATGTTAAATAGCTGTTGTACAACAGCATTTGAAAGATACCATCGATTTTAAGACCCCCCAATTTCAGAAATACCTTAATGTGATAAAATGTCCATCCCAGAATCAAAAAAGTGTGGTTAAATAAATATTAGGTTCTATTAACAAATAGATAAAACATACTCAAATGGAATGTAATTAAATTAACAGTAGAGGTAGAGTCTAAGAATGATTTGATATTTATTTTTGAGGTATAGTAATGAAATATAATTCCTAACTGGGTATGGCTGAGAAAAAGAAGCCATATCTGACATGAAATTCACTCAGGATACTATTGGCCTTGGTAAAAATGTAGTCATTTTAAAATATAATGTATATAGGGAGAAACTTTTTGTGACAAAAATGTAATTGTGACATATTTAATTTGAAGTGCCTGTTGCAATAAAGAAGAGTGATTAAAAGCACAGGGTTTAGAAAAAGAAAATTATGTATTAGAATATAATGTTGCCCACTACACAAATGTGAACAAGTTTAACATAACTGAATTGAACACAAATCTCTAATTTTGGTGAAAATGAGCATACTGACACATAAAACTTATAGACTAAAATTTTACTTTAATGGATGAAATGATATATCATTAGCAAAAGCATCCAGAATTCAACTGTGCAGGATTATTCAGTGAGAAGTTTACCTCAGTTTCCCCATATTCTCTCAGGAGATCCCTCAGGAGAGCCTCAGGTCTCAATGTAAATCCCAAGTGCATGCCCAGTTCACATCATAGTGTATCTACCTTTAGTAAGGCTTACAAGTTAGATCTAGATTTGAGCTAAAAAACTCTTATTTTGATGCATCAGGGTCAATTTGCTACATCAGTCTCATTTTATGACAAAGGCCAGTTTTATACATGCATACCTCTAAAATTGTATTTTTTTCTCTGTGTGTATATGAGATTACAAGGGCCAGGAGAGATGGAGCATAGAAGGACTGTCTAATGTCATTCATATTTTGACCTCTGGTTCTAAACTGCAATGGCTATCTCCTGTTCTCAACTAAACATAATAACCAAGAAAAATATTATACGGTTAGTAACTTTTTATATCTAATGACAAAACCTAATTTTGCTAACTAATAATTGCTACTAGGTATATTCTAAATCACTTGGTAAGGTTCTTGTCAACACCCTCTGTGAACCAGGGTGAGACCCCAGCACCACAAAAATGGGAGCAATCCACTCCTGAAGCAATCCCAAAACAATCAACCACTGAAAACCCTATAAGATTCATTATGTGTGGCTCATGACTCGGTGGCATCTAGCAACAACAGCAGCAGCAACAACAACAACAACAACAACAAGGTATGTTCTATTTTTAGTATTTTAGTAAGTAACGTGAATTTTAATAACTAAACTGTATTATGTTTAATCTCAGCCACCTCCAAATCCAGTAGCCCTGTTTTAAAACACAGTGGATGAATCACCATTGTAGTTTTAAAATATCTTTTCTCCAAAATCTCTGACTAATTTATATACATTGAACATGAAATATTTAACAGGGTGCATAAATCCTTCAAACTATCAGAAAGAAATTGAAGGCTAAGCAACTTAGTGTTATAATTTCATAAATTCTACCTACTATTGAAGAGCCATCTGATTTCTTGTGATGAAATTACCAATAATTGCTATGATGGTAAAAATATTTGCAAACATATTATTCAATTTTCATTTTCTTATTTTCAGAGATATTGTGTATAATATCTATAGGACAGAATAACTTAAATTACGTAGATCCCAATTATGAGCAACTTCATTTCCCTCTGATGAATTAATTTCTAAGATAAGTCATTGTAGAATAAGGGGTATGACACATCCCACTGCTGATATTCTATTTCCAGTAAAAAGGAATATTCCACAAACTTATGAGTCACTTTATTGGTAATATTATTTTAGGAGGAGGGGAAACTAGTGGTATTTATATTGTAGTGTTAACATGAATTAAGACTACCTATAGAATGAGACAACTTCAAATATATCACCCCACTGTTATGGTTACACATATGAGAACATCCCTCTTGTACCTGAGGGAAATTTTGTACAACTGACATCATCAACAACATCATTTAACTTCCCTAAATACATAGCCATCAGTGAACATTAGGAAGACATGTTTCCCTTATACATTCATCGATTGTGTTGATTTTATAGCAAGACCTATAGCTAAGAATGGCAAGGGAACTTTCACATGAATTACTGTCAGTGTACTCCAGTGTGTATTGTTTGTTAAGTAAATGGGAAATCCAGGCCACACTGCCAGTTGTATCTTAGTCCTGTATCATTTTGATTATAATATTGCTTTGTTGGTCACTGGTGATGACTTTGATGTATACATGAGTGTGTAGTGTCTTTAATTATGGTTGCTGCAGGTATGATCTCTCTGTATCCAGAAAAGGAATAAAATGCAGTCAGCCTTTTCTGTCTTGTCGGTTGGTAAAGAACTTGTACTGTCTTGTTTTTCAACTTGGTTGTTCCTTGTGCCCTGGGGTGCAATTTTATGAGGCTGTGGTTATGAAGGCTCTTTGCTGGCTTAAAGGGATGGCATATAGATTGTTTATTCATGGTTGGTATCATGATTTTCCAACCCATAACAAGCTAGCACTCAGCTATTCTGATTCTGTTAGGCATGATGCCAGGTTTCAATTTCAATCATCTGAATAATAATATCTGCACTGGAATTCCAAAAAGAATGTGGGGAAGTGCACTTTTGGAGCATATTTGCGTTTAATATGGTGGTATATTTTCTTTTGGTATCCAAAGCTCATAGCATCACAATATAGGTAAATAAATTAATCCATTTTGAATAAATAATTTTGTCAGCTCCATTGTAATCCATGTCAGTATTTGTATGTACCTATGGTGCATGGTTATGTTGTAACTTGATAAATAACCTCTAGACTCTTCCAGAGCTCTTCATCCTGGGAAGACAGCACAAGTTAGCCAGTAATAGAATATTTTTCCAGTGGATATTGCTACATACCCCAGTCTGGCCTAGACTCTAGAATTCAATATGTAGTCCAGGTTTGCCTCAAACTCATGATCTTCTTTATCTTTTTCAGCACTGGGATTATAGGCATTTGATTTGTCACTATGCCTGGCAGGCAGACCTTGCAGATCTATTTTGTGGAAGTTGTTTTTGTTTGTTTGTTTGCAGTGCTAGAGAATAATTCCAGAGCTTTGTGCATGCTAGGCAAACACCCTGTTACTGAGCTACATTCCCAGATTATTCTCCATTTGCTAAACACCAAAAGGTATCCTGAGTCAGCAGTGAAGTTAGGCAATAAATTTCTGTGCGAAAGCCGGATGGTGGCGCATGCCTGTGGGATACTATCAGTATGGGCATCCTAAATGGAAGCACTTTAAAAAATGATCCCTATATATTTATAGGCTGGGATTTAGCTCAGTTGGCAGGGCATGGCGCTGCAGTCTCTGAGGTCTCGAGTTCAATTCCCAGCACCACAAAAAATGGGAGAAGGGCCTGGCAATCCACTCCCTAGGGTAATCCTGAAACAGTCAGCCATTGAAAACCCTATGAGGGTCGCTATGAGTTGGATACTGACTCAATGGCACCTAACAACAACAATGGATTTATAGTCTTTCTCACTATGACATCATCTCTGTTTGCACATAGTTCAAAGGATAAACCAGCATTTGAAGACAGATACGTCTTAAATTAAGTTTATTTTGTTAGGTGAGATGTCTTATAATGGCAATGCTGTTACATGTATTTCTGGCTTCTAAATGACAGCAGGTACATTCATTTGTATTTCTTTTGCCTCCAGGATGCAATCGTCTGGTGACTATTAACTATCAACATGATTGAATAGAGAAACACCTAGAAGATTACTAAACCATATGCCTCGGTGTGTTTGTGGCAGAGTTTCCAGAGATGATTGAATTGAGAGATCTTACCTAATTATGAATTGGTCACTTGATGGATTCACAATATGATATTATTACAAAGTGGTGAAAAGTAGGAGATAGGGCTTAGTTGGAGGAAATTGGTCACTTGGATCATGATATTTGGGAATATATCTTGTACTAGTCTCTTCCTATATGCCCCTTCCCTGCTTAGTCTCCACCAGGAGGTGAAAATCTCCTCTACTACACATTCCTGACACCATGATTTTCTGCCCAAGTACATAGGGCCAAAGGACCATGGACTCAATGCCCTGAAACCAAGAGTCAAAATTAACCTTTCATTCCTTAAATTGTTATATTACATGACTTGATCACAAAAATGCAAAAGTAACTAAATATAGAATATTGTTACCAGGATGGGGGTTATCATTGCAACTAAACCTCACTATGTGGTTCCTTGGCCTTTGGAATTGGTTTGTGAGAGTAATTTGAAAGAGTTTGGGGATATGAGCTACAGAAGTCCTAGAATTCTCTAAGTAGAGCTTAATGATCAAATATGGTGGAAACTCTAAAGACCAGAATGCCTACAGGAATGTGGAAAGTGATGGTCAGGCTCCTGAGTTCTCAGTTGGAAATATAAAGTCTAATGTGAATTAGATTAGGGACCATTCCTATTACATTCTGGCAATGAAGTTATCTAAATTTTATCCATGTTCTGAGACTTTGAATGAGATTATATTTCAAAGTAATGATCTTAAAATTTGGAAGAGGAAATTTTATGACAGCATAGCATTTGGGCTGTGGCATAGTTTGTTCTGGTTGCTTTTAGTCAGGTTCTTAGAGAGAATTGGAAACAAAAAGCTAGGCAGAAAGACATGAAAGATATCCAAGTTTGTCAGAAAAGCCAGTGTAAAATTGGGAACATATAAGGCATTGTTTTTGAAGAGATTGTTGTTACTATTAGGTATTGTCAAGCTGAGTCTGACTCATGGCGACCCTGTGTACAACAGAATAAAATACTTCCCGAAACTGCCATTCCCAGCACACTATCCAACCTTCTCTGCTATTCATAGGGTTTTCAATGACTTATTGTTTTGGGAGTTTATCAGGAATGGGCTACTAGGTCTTTCTGTTTTTGAGGTGCTGGGAATTGAACCCAGTGTCTCAGAGCACACAGAGTAAACACTAGCAGTTGAGCTAAACCTCAGCCCTCTGAAGAGATTAGCATCATTAAAAGTAAGACAAGTAAGCATCAGGACAATAGGAAAGGTAACTTGAAGAGATCCGAGAAATTTGGCAGACACCACCCATCAAGACTCAAGGGTATGAAAAAGTAAACTCATTTAAAAGCCTGTCCCTTGAGAAAATACCTCTTGGGTGTTCTGCTCCCACAGGTGCACCTGGGATATTGTTTCCCCAGGATTTGTTTCACTGTGCTCACCTACCAGAAACTCAGAAGCCATTGTGGCCATAGTCCAAGAGGTCTGGCTACTCCTCAGGCAGCAGACCTTGGCATCCTCCACATGAAGCTGTTTTTTTTTTTTTCCAGGCATGTAGAATACAACTGTAAGCATCATTGAGACTTCTGCTAAAAATTTCAGAGGATAGTCTAGAGGCCAAACAAATTGTAGTTGGGCCAGGATCTCTGAAGGTAGCTTCTGAGATAGAAATGCATGAAACTCTGAGGGTAAAAATAAGGTCACTGGAGACCCCAGATGCTGGATATGCCAGGAATGAAGAACACCTGCTAAGGAAATATACAAGCGATGATTAGAGCCAGGTCAAGAGAGAACTCAAGTGAGCTGCACCTAGCAAGGTTGCAGGGAAGGGATGGCCCAAGACCATTAGAGCTCAAATTGACACCATATGCCCTGGATGTTGGACATGAAACTACAGAAGTTCTTATTTGCTCTGCTTGATTTCAGTCTTGCTTTGATCTGATCCTTCTGTGCTATCCTCCTATTATTCCATTTTGGAATGGGAATGTTTACCGGTACCATTATTTATTGGAAGTATGAAAGGTTCTTTTTCATTTTGCAAAGGCCCTCAGCTAAGACTGTGCCTTCAGTTTCAAAGGAGAATTTGAATTTGAACTTTTGAACAATGATGAAACCATTAATACTATAAGGTTAGATTGAATGCATTTTGCACTGTGAGATGGATATGAGGCTCTGGGATCCACAAGGCACTGTTATGGTATTTGGGAGTGAAGTTGACAGAAGATGGACTTGGAATGATTAACCTTAACTGGAAACCACGTGTGGTGAAGCACACCTGAAATCCCAGTACTAGGAAGGCTGATGCAGGACAATCGTGGGTTCAAGTCCAGGCAGAGATAGTGAGTTCTAGGCCAGCCTGGGCTTCAAATTAATACCTTGTCTCAAAAAAAAAAAAAAAAAGGAAATGGAAAAATTAAAAAGAAATAAAATCCTTAATTACCCACCCCTCTGGGTTTGTCTGCCATGAAATTTCCAGAGATGATTAGATCATGGGACTCTCATCTAATGAATAAAATAATTGATGAATTCATAGTATGGTGGAATACTCTTGCTGTTGTTAAGTGCCATTGAATCAGTTCCAACTCATATGTACACCCTTTTGTACAATGGCACAAAAGAAGCTCTACATCTAACCATGCTTCTCTACTAGCGAAACGATTTTCAATGGCTGATTATTTTGGGAATAGGCTGCCAGGTCTTTCTCCCATTTTTTCTGGGAGATCAAACCCAGCGCCTCAGAGTGCATGGAGCAAGCACTGTACCAACTGAGCTATACCTGAGCTGCAATGGTGTACTAAGGGTGATCAATATAGGAAGTATGGCCTACTTGAAGAAATCAGGTCAGAGGGAGCATGACATTGAAGGCTATGTGCTGCCCTGATCCCTTGCTTCATGTCCTTTCTCTGCTTGTGGAGAAGCCCCCAGATCCTAATAAAACAGGCTGGTAATGAGACCTGAAAACCTTTTGTTAAGGATACAACCTGGTGGAATTCAATTACTTTAATCAACTTGGTTGTGATGTCCCATTAATTAGGTTAGCAAATATTGTTCTTAGATGTTATCCATCATTCTAAGGATAACTTGGATAAAATAGAGGTTTCTGAAGATGTAGTACATGTCATAATTATTACATTCTTATCCTTTCTCATTCTGTAATCTATTATTCACTAGTAGTCATGCTGTAATTCAAGGATAGTACAATGAAGTGGTTAGGAATATGGACTTTAAAGTCAGGCTGCTAGGACTCCAATTGTGGCCATACTGCTTTCCAGATATATGGAAGTTTCAGTTTCTTCCTCTGAAAAGTGTGGATCATAATAGTACAATGTTAAATATGAGGTTGCAGTAAGAGTTTTGCTGTTGTTATTGTTAGGTAGTGTCAAGTTGGTATAGATTCATAGTGACCCTATGTACAACATGAGAAACAATATTGTTAGTGCTTCTCTGCTATTCATAGGATTTTCAATGGTTGATTGTTTTTTGGGAGTGGATTGCTGGCTCTTCTCCCAAGCCTACAGCACCTGCTTTTCCCAGGCAGTCTCCCATCCAAATACTAACAAGGCCTGACCCTGTTTGTCTTCAGAGATCTGATGAGATCAAATGCCACAGTGATACGGATGAAGGTACAGTAAGATTTAGTGATTGCTCAGGTCAGTTGGTAGAGCACTGCGCTGCAGTCTCTGAGGTCCCAAGTTCAATTCCCAGCACTGCAAAAATGGGAGAAGGGCCTGGCAATCCACTCCCAAGGCAATCCCGAAATAGCCATTGAAAACTGTATGAGGGTCACTATGAGTGGGATACCAACTCAACAGCACCTAACAACAACAACAACAACAAATGTAATATAGCTTGCAGCCATAGCCCTGTGGCATCTGATCCCCTCAGATCTCAGAAGCTAAGCAGGGTAGGGCTTGGTTAGTACTTGGATAGGAGACCTCCAGGGAACACCAGATACTGTAGGCTTGGGAGAAGAACCTGGCAACTCCCTCCCAAATATCAATCTGCCATTGAAAACCCTATGAACAGCAGAGAAGCACTGATAATAGTGTTTCACTTGTACGTAGGGTCGCTATGAGTTGGAAACCTACTTAATGGCACCTAACAACAACAACAACAAATGTAATGTGAAGAACAGTGTCAGACATATAATAAGTGCTTTATATTGTGAATGGTTATTTATAATTATTTGGACAGACATAATAACCAGTTATCTTGTGCTACAAGAAATACTTTCTCTTATCCGCTGGTGAAAAGTGCGAAACTAAAACCCCTGGTGCCACTGTAGCATTCAATTTTTGAATAGGTATGTTGGACAAAAACAATAGTTAACTCCTTTCTGAGGGATAGCCATTACCAGGTTTTCCCTCATCCCTCCAGCTGTTCTTTTCTGAATAGTGTACATTTTATTCAACAGAAAGAATTTGTGCATTCTTGGAGTATGCCTGTGAGCTCCAGCCTCTCCACACTTGAGTGCTAATTAAATCAACCAAGTCTTCCTCTGCTGTGATTCCAAGTGCTTTCAGAAAGTGTAAGCTGCCTAAGGCAACCTCTTCTCTTCTGCTTTCAGTTAAGTTATCTCTGCACCCACCTGTCCAATGAATTAAGGAAAATAGTAACATATGTCTGCCAAGAAACTCCTCTGTTCTTATGTTTTGTGTGTGATACATGTGTGATACAATTTATTCCCTGGACCTTGCTCCCACAGTGCTGCTGCGAATGAGGGTGTCTTTCCTATGACCCCCATGCTCTATTGTGAACAAGCACAGTGGGTTGCTGTCCATCTTTCTAGGAGAAAGTCTTATTTCCCCATTAGCCTTTCAAGACATAAATGAGAGGATTATTTGTGCAAAAGCATGGGGTTTATGCCCAATAAAGTACACTATAGGGTCAGATGGATGGTGACAATGATCAGTCTGCATCTTTGGTCAGAAAATTTGTTCAATATACTTAAAGGGAGCAATGTCAGTGCAGGGCATGTGTCCGGCTGAGGAGAAGTCAGTGGCCACTCTTCAGGTCTTACTCACGGTGGTCTTACTGGCATTGGGTGCTGACAGTTTAAATCTGTGTAGGGAAGATTGTCCCAGGCTTTAAGTACCTCTGACCTTACCCTTGAGAAATCCTAAACCTAGAACTAAGAAGCTCCAACATACTTCCTCTATTATTGTTGGTAGGTGCCACTGAGTCAGATTCAACTCATAGCGACCCTCCTAGGGTTTTCAATGACTGATTGTTTCAGGATTGCTTTGGGAATGGATTATGTAATCTTTTTCTCATTAAGGAAACACCCTGTGACACTGTACCATGCCTGGCACTATGTCAGTGTTTCTCTGATATTCATAAGGATTTCAATGAGTGATTATTTAGGGATTATTTTGGGAGTGGACTGACACATCATTCTCCCATTTTTACCATGCTAGGGCTCAAAACCAGTGCCTAAGAGAGTGCAGAGCAGCACTCTACCAACTGAGCTCTAACACTAGCCTACTTCCTCTATGTGGCTGTGAAAGTGAATTTTTAGCAAACCATTTTATTCAGGTATAACATCTGTATTCTAGTTACAGTTTTTATTGTTACACCTGAAACATAATTTTACACAGCTCATAGGGAATGATCTGTGACTAGGCAGCACACATGGATACTCATAGCTACACAGACAGGGTCATAAGGTAGCTCTCACGCTATCTATCTATCTATCTATCTATCATCTACTTACCTACCTACCTACCTACCTACCTACCTACGTATCTATACACATATATAGTTAAAAAGATCCAGAATTGCCTAGAATCCTCAGTTTCCTACAATTTACTAGGAGAGGGCTGTTAAACAAGTTACTTAGCCGGGCGGGGTGACGCACGCCTGTAATCCCAGCAGCGGCTCCGGAGGAGGAGGCAGGAAGATTGCAAGTTGGAGACCAGAGGCAGCCTGCGTAACTTAGTGAAACACTGTTATCAGATAAAGTAAAAAGTGGGCTGGGGCACAGCTCAGTGGTCCAGCACTTGCAAAGCATGCACTTGTGAGGCCCTGGGTTCAATCCCCAGTACCACATAAAATAAATAAATAAATAAATAAATAAATAAATAAATAAATAAAACAGGTTACTTGACTTATATGTATAATTCCTTCCCCTTTCCCATGTGTATAATATTATTTCAAGTCACTTGAGATTATTAGCTATATTAATTTATACTGTGCTATGTTAATTAAAGTCATGCTATTTTTATTAGTAGGATTCTTGTGGCTGTTACTGTACTTCCCTAACAATAATAATAGGTAATATATGTTTAGCTTAAATTCTGTGAATTTCTGTGCTATGCACTATAAGGGTCTTTTTTCCTCACGTTTGGCAATGGGCTACAAAATTAGTATTATTAACAATCCTCTTTAGAAACAAATAAATATAAGGGAGAAAAATCTGAGGAAATTTGCTAGGGCCACCTAACAATAAGAAAGCCTTCACATTTTGCAATTCCTTTTTTCTTCTTTCCTTCCTTCCTTACTAATATAATGTCTTATAGGGTTTTTAAATTATTCTTCCAATGGTATTTGGTAATTTTCACAACTATGTAAAATTATCTTGACTTGTTTAAGTCCTCCGGGACCAAGTAATCTTAATCATGTTCAACAAATACGAGAAGGCCATATGTGTGGTCATAAAAGCATGTACTATGAAAGCAAACCATGTTTTGATAAAGCACAAGGTATATGGCTGAATGTGTGTCTTGGGTGAAGTTGTTGAACATCTCAGGACCTTAGTTCACACATTTCGTCCATCATGTTATTTTGGTTGATTTTGAAGTAACATATTATTTATTGTTTAAGATGGTATCTGGCATTTAAGTAGGACTCAACAGATACTAATCTATGCTTTTTTATATAGTTTGCCTGATGAATTTATCTATTATTGGTATTTGGACATAACATTATATGCACATTTAACCTCATTGTATTTTAACTACTTCTACTGTATCAAGACTATAAATATTTAAGGGAGATAAAATTTTTTGTTTATCTGGGAAACTAAACAGGGCCAGCCTGGGAATACCAGGTACTGCAGGCGAAGGAGAAGCACCTGGCAATCCATTGCCAAAACAATCAACTATTTAAAACCCTATGAATAGCAGGGAAACACTGACATCAGTGCTGGGCATGGCACAGTGTCAGGGAGTGTTTCCTTCTGTTTTACATAGGGTCACTGTGAGTCAGACCAGAATGGGGGTACCTAAGAACAATAAGAATTTAAAGCAATGGCTGAATTTACCTCACTTGATTCTTCAGCGTGGAATCAGAATATATTTATTTCCAAAAAAATTCTTAAGTTCAATGACAGTTGATGAGTAGGTGTTCGTTTTGTGGGAGGAGAGAGTTAATATATCTTAGTTAACCAGATAGAAATAAAGTTTGTCCTGTATATGAAATAGGAGAAACAACTTGAACCTATGGTGGATCTCAGAATGAATATTGGAAATTCAGTCTAGTTTAAGGATTACTCATAATCAAAATAAATATAGGAATTACACAGTATTTCAATGTAAGACTGGTTTAAATAAGTGGTCTCTGAGGGAGAGTTGGCAAATGAGGTGAAAGGCAAACTCTAAAAATCTTGTTTTAAGCAGCATTTTCTTTGCTTATTAATATGACAGCTTTCTCTATTGCTTTTGAGCTAACCATGGCAGTTTTAATCATAGTGGAAACTTGTCAAATTGCTCTGAATTTAAGCCCATCAAAAATGTGGAATGCCTTTAGGATTTGAAAGAACCTTGAGAGGTCAAAGCTCTTACTCCCTATTTACTATATTTTGTGCCACCAACTACAGAGAACATAGCCAGCAAGTTAAAATACTAACAATGCTTCTCCTCTGTTTTGCACTATTTATTTAAATGATTGTGTAAAATGATTCCAGAATTATGTCCCTATTCACTGGAGATATTATCTTATTGTTTAAGGTCTTTACATTTTGGTAATGTTGCCTGTAGAGTATGCTGTGCTTAAGTACTAGTATACAAAGTCACTTAAAGCAAGCATTAATCATAATTCTGCTTGAGTTTCCAAATTACTTATCTCTCAAATTATTTTTCTATGAATATTTTACTATCTAATGATACTCAAAATAACACAAATGATATAAGTGGTCTTTGCTTTGCCCTGCCTTCTATTTAATGGGAACACACATATATCAGAAACCTAACATCATTTTGAATAATAGTATGTTAAACAAACATAGAAAATAGGTCTGAAATTTTAGGTACATGATTATAACTATTTATGTATATATGCACATATGTATTTATTTATTTTTCAGTACTGTGGATTGAGTTCAGGCCTATGGTCATGCTAGGCATACTCCATCACTGAGCTTCAGCCCCAGCACCCCTTTTTTTAACTTTTATTTGGAGAGAGGGCTTTGCTAAGTTCTGCCTGCTGCCTCTACCCTCAAACCTGTGATCCTCCTGCCTCAGCCTCCCAAGTTGCTTGCATTACATGTATACATAGTGCCTTGCTCACAATTCTTTCTTGTGTGGACAAAATCATGAAACTAATGTTTCATGTCAGAAATAATTTATTCAGTTACTTTGACTTTCTTTTTAAATGGTTCTTTTTCAATGTATCTCCTTTTTTTATCTGTTGCCTTTTAATAACACCTTCTCTCATTCTTTCTCTTCATCATTTGTCAAGAACTGAGCTGAGCTGAGCTGATCTTGAGAGAGCTATACTGCCAAGTGTCAAATGATTGACTCAGAAAAATCAAAAGGAAATGAAAGGTAAAACTTTTCATGACACTGTGATAGTACAAGCAAAAGACTAAACAGTAGAAAGCAACAGCTCCCTTGGAGTTCCAATTTCCCCATAGAATGACACCACATGATTATTGCAGGTAGATCAATGAAAAAGTGGATTCAAAGAGAGGGCTCAGCCAATTTTGTTGACCAGTAGGAGAGTTTGAGGAAGAAGCAGGAATGGGAAAGTACCAGACAGAGTGGAGAAAAGTATCTTCCAGACTCACAGTAAAGAGTGGTCTTAAAACAAATCTGTTAGAGCATATTAATCCATTCGAGCTGTTCATAGTAGTATTCCATAGACTGGATGGCTTACAAATAACAGAAATTTATTTTTAAACATCTGGAGGACAAGAAGTTTAACATCATTGTGCCAACAGACTCAGTCTGGTGAGGCTAACTTTCTGTTTTATAGAGCGTGTCTTCTCACATAATCCTCACATAGCAGAAGGGTTAAGTGAGTTTGCCAGGTTCCTTTTAGAAGCGGGTACTAATCTCATTCATGAGGGATCTATCTACTTTTAAAATGTGTTACCCCATCTAATACCATCACCTTCACCTTTGGGGTTAAAATTTCAACATATATATTTGGCTGAGGGGTGGGAGCACAGGTCCTAATTATGCAGGTAGTAATTAAGGCTGACAATTGATTTTTTTTTTTTTTTTTTGTGGTACTAGGGATTGAACCCAGGGCTTCATGCTTACATGTTCTGCAAGTGCTGGACCACTGAGCTGCACCCTCAGCCTTTTTTTTTCTTTACTTTTTGAGACAGGGTCTTGCTAAGTTACCCAGACTGCCTCTGGTCTCCAATTTGCAATCATCCTGACTCCACCTCCCGAGCCCCTGGGATTACAGGCCTGGGACATAGTGCCCGGCTTGACAATTGATACTTGGTGCTCCACACTTTTGATCTTACTCATTTTTCTATAGCCTTCATTATATTTTAATTCTTGTGTGAAAAGTAAGAAATTAAAATAATGCTATTAAATAATACGATTAATAATGTGCAAATGTATGCATATACATATATATATATATATATATATATATATATATATATATATATATATATGTTTAAATATGTACCTACCTACTCATTGATTTTCATTGTTCCATTAAAAGACATATCTCTCAAACACTAGCATAGGATAAATTAATAAAATTGAAAACTTTTGAGAATTTGAAGTATAGCCAATTCTCAGTAAGGAACATCTCAATACAATGAGGCTTAGGCTCCATAATTATATGTTGAATCACACATTATTGTTTGTGAAGGACGGAAGTTAACCTCAACCAATATCAGTTTTCATCTCTAAAGGAAATCACTAAATAACACTGAGTAAACAGGAAGCAAGAAGATTTGACACAAGTGTGGTAATTCCTGTGAATATGAACATGGCTTCTTGATTGGATTGGATACCATGGTAGAACAAAGCTTCTACAGTTCACTTTGTCAAGGGCCATGACATGTGGTATTCACATATCCACAAGAAATGTGGCTGTTGTTATGTGGTGTAGTCTTAGGTGTAAGGTCTGACTCATTGTGACTCTCATAGGGTTTTCAATGGCTATTTGGCAGTTGCCTCAGGAGTGGATTGCAATGTCTTTCTCCCATTTTTGCAGGGCTGGGGATGGAACCTGGATCCTCAGAGTGTATGGAGCAGCACTCTACCAACTAAGCTAAATGAGTATTCACAGGATTAAATAAAATTTCCAATGATAGCATCACATAAAGATTTTAAATTGTTTTCTGGAGGAGGTGGGCTACTTAGGGAGGTGGGCTAAACACCCTATGGTGCATATTCTTTTTCTTTTTCTCCTTCTTCTTCTCTTCCTCCTCTCCCACCTTTCCTCCTCCACCCCCTTCCCCTCTTCTTCTCCTCCTCTTCCTCCTCTTCCTTCTCCTTCTCCTTCTTCTTCTTCTTTCTTTTCTTTCCTTTGGTACTTAGTGGATGAACTCAGGGCCTTGCACATATTTTGCAAGTGCTCTACCCTGGGATGGACCTCCAGCTCATTTTTGTTTGTTTGTTTATTTGTTTTTAATTTTTAAACCTTGATACAGGTCACTTAAAAGTGCAGGCTACTTCTGTCCTTGAATCTATGGTCCTCCTGAGTTGCTGGGATTACAGATATGATCCCTTGCACCCTGCCCTAGGCTCTTATGTTCCTTGCAAATGTTTTTATCACTGAGCTACACCCACAGTTCATATTTCTTTTTATCTTGAAACAAGGTCTTGCTAAGATATACAGGATGCCACTGGCCTCAAATTTGTGATCCCCCTGCCTCAGGCTTCAAAGTTGCTGGGATGCTAGGCATGGTCCACCAAGCACAGATGAACAGATTGCTTTAATTCTGACAATAAGTTGAAGTGAAAATGATATGTTCTACAAAAATAGTTATGTGATTCAAAAGGTAGCTCTATTTACAATAAAAATGCTGAAACAGCACACACTTCTCTAAGTGACTTCCATAATGATTTCAAGAAGCTCTATTTTGAAAATGAAAATATATTGTTGTATGTGATACATGATTTATATATTTTACTCTTAAATTAATAATTTAAATGAAAATTTTGATTGACTACATAGATTTTATATATTAATAGTGAGCATGTTTTTAAAAGAACATGTCAGAGATATGGGATATTTTCTTATATTAAGGATTCCCTCATACATTTCATGGTTACATTTGATTTCCATGTTAAATATTTAATTCCATGTTAAAAGTTCTGTGAATGCTGTTAGGTGCCATTGAGTTGATTCTGACTCATAGTGCCCTTTATACAAGAGAACAAAATATTACTGAATTCTTTGCTAGGCACACAACCTTTTTAAGTTTAAATGCCATTGTTGCAGACACTGAGTCAGTCCATCTGGTGAAGGGTCTTCCTTCTTTTAATTGACCTGGTACCCTTCCAGATATGATGTCTTTCTCCAGGGATTAGTCCTTACTGACAACATGTCCTAAATACATAACACACAGTCTAACCATCCTTGCTTCCAAGGACCACTGTGGTTGCAAATCTTCTAGGACAGATCTCTTGGTTCTTTTGGCAGTCCATTGTATATTCAATATTCATCTCCAGCACCATAATTTAAAAGTATTAATTCTTCTTGAGTGTCCTTTATTCAATATCCAGCTTTCATAACCATATTATGTGACTGATAATACCATGGCCTGAATCAGGCACACCTTAGTCTTCAATACGTCATCTTTACTTTTCAACACTTTAAAGAGGCCTTTTATAATAGCTTTTCCCAATGCAATGCATGTATTGATTTCTTGACTGCTGATTCCACAGGTGTTGATTGTAGAACCAAATAAAGCAATTCTTGGACAACCTCAATTTTTTCTCCATTTGTCATGAACTTCCGAACTGACCTAATTGTAAGAATTTTTGTTTTCTTGATGCTGAGGCTCAATCCATACATAAGGCTGTGCTCTTTGATCTGCATCAGTAAATGTTCAAATTCTCTTCAATTTCGGCAAACAAAGTTGTGTCCTCTCTACAAAATATCACAAAGAATAATGACAAAACCTTACTATTTTAAAGAGAACATTATTTAAATTTCTCCTTACATTTGCTGTTTCATTTTAAAAGATAAAAATAAGAGTTTATTAGTTGTACTCTCTGAAGGAAGTGTTCAATCACCAAGGCAATACCTATGCTAATCTGTTTGAACTTTGTTAAGAACAGGCACTTTAATTTATACAAGATATTATTGACCAATGAATTCATTTGTGTCTTTGTTTTTCTGGCACAAGAACAAAAACTTTTTAGTTTTATTTACATAAGTTTTAGAAATGAAGAGGAAAAAGAAATCCTTGTTCTAACATTTTTTCTATTTTCCTACTTTTGGCTAAACCTCATGTAAATAAATTCCCTTATGCAATGCCTTATGCAAACAGGTTTGAGGAGTACTTTCTATTTTTGATTATACAGGTAGGCCTTTCATGAGGCTCTGTTTGGACCCCTGAGCATATTTGCTGCTTTGATTTTAAACCTTGGCTCAGGCTCTCCAGAGATGTCTGTTGTCTGGCCAGCACATCCAGCAAAACAACTACACTCTCTGGAGGTTGACGTTATTGGAGCTGCTTTTCCAATTGCCAGCAAATGATATAAATTGTAGAAGACTGAAAAGGTCATCTCTGCAGCAATCCCACTTATATTAGCACAATGATCACTAACCTGAATCTACACAGATATTCTCAGGTCCAGACCACATGAATGGCTATGCCCGCTGAAATAGAAATCTGGTGTCTCAACTTACTATAGTTTTCTCCTGGGATATAAAATCAAAGTGCCATTGCTGCTGAAATTGACTTAGGTGGATATACCAAATTTAAATTTTTTTTCCTCCATTAGAGTCTTGTTTATTTACAATATAAGACTATTTATTGTCCTTTCGTATGCCTATACAAAATGTAAAATATATATGGTTACATGGAATCTCTTATTTTCAAATATAACTTAGATATAATACATAAGTAATATGCATATTCATAAATATGTTGTTGGTTTTCTTAGATGCCATCATGTTGGGTCCAACTAACCACCACCCTTTTTATAACAGAATGTAACACTACCCAATATTGTGCCACATCAGACACTATTGCCAGTGCTTCGCTGCTATTTATAGGGTTTATAATGGCATATTGTTTCAGTAGTCTGCTTCCAAGTCTCTCTCCCAAGTGTACAACATCTGGTATTGCCTGGCAGTCTCCCATCTAAGTACTAACTAGGCCTGACTCTGCTTAGCTTCTGAGATCTGATGAGATCGGACACCAAGGTGGTATGGCTGTAGATGTCAATATAGAATGTAACAAAAATATAAGATATTGTATCGTTCCATCATATGAGTATAAATGAAACACCCTCCTTCATAATTTATTACAATACCTAGGACTATATACCTGCAGTCATACCACTGCGATATCAGATCCTGTCAGATCTTGGAGGCTAAGCAGAGTCTGGCCTGGTTAGTACTTAGATGAGAGACTGTTGCTACAGGCTTGGGAGAAGGACCCAGCAACCCACTCCCCCAAAAAATCAGCCACTGAAAATCTTAGGAATAGCAGAGAAGCACTAAGAGTATTGTTTCGCCTGTTGCATATAGGGTCACCGTGAGCTGGACACCAACTCCACAGCACCTAACAACAAGGACTAAACAGTATCAGTTTCAGAATTCACTTTTGAATCAAACTGGTTAAATACAAAATCTAATTCTCTTTGACAAAACCCTTGATTTCTTAGAGTCACAGTTTACTCAGCTATAAAGTTAACATAAAATACATATATGAGACTCACTTAGTAGTCTATACAGCCAAGTAGCACTGGCATATTTGACAAGGTCCTGTGGGCTTCGTTCTAAGTGCAGTATTAATCCTTTAGTTGCCTGAACATGGTGAGATATAGGCAATTTGCAAGGGAGAGGCCGGTTTGACCAGAGTACAAATAGTATTTCAATAGTTTATCATCAGATATGAGGTTACTGGAACATACTGAATAAATATTGTCTTTATTTGTAAATACTGAGTCAGTTAATATCCATTAAAGTTTAAAACGAACAACAAAACAAGAACCAAAAACTCTTTAAAAATCCCGTGCCATAAAAGATATAGTGGAATTAATACTGAATGTTTTGCTTCATTTAAAGAAGGCTCTATTGTTCTACATTTTGACTTCCTCCACTTGGAAGAATAGATTACAAACTTAAAAAGAAATATAAGTTTGTATGTGGGAAACATTTTTAAGCATAACTCATGGGAACAGTTTTGTCCTATTATCTACTATGGGAAACAATTGTTAATATACATAACATGAGAATGGCCTAGTTTCCAGCAGTTTCTTAAAATTCCAGTTAAATATACATTGGATCATAGCCCAAAATCCTTGGCAACCTTTATTGCCCACTGCTTACAGTAGGGTTGCTTTGATGAATGAAATATTTTCAGTAGTAATTACCATGAATGGAACAAATAGTTCCATAAAGAGTTATATACATTTTCTATTTTAAGAGAAAATACTTAACTTTAGCAGTAACTAAACAAGCATTTTAAATGTACATTATATTGATGCTATATTTTCACCTCCAAAATTCTCCCTCCATTTTAAGTGATTGCTTTGTTTTTGTTTTATCTTAATTTTCTTGCATCTTAAGTTTTTTGGTTTGACAATTGTTACTTGGATTTATAGTCCAATTTTCTCCTCTTGAGGTGGTAAGAAAAAGAGCAAAACAGCAGGAAATGAAAAAAGCAAATTTAACTCCAAATATTTTACAAAACAACATAAAAGTTATTCTAAAATAATGACAATTTTAAAGAAAATATGATTGCTGTAATTCATATTATTAATAGTTGGAATGATCATGTCTCCTTCAAAATTAATGGGGAAACCTAAGCCCCAGTAATTAAAAGATGTGACATTTTGGGAAGTGAAAGGATTAGCACCTTTATAAAAAGGGCTTGGGTTTGAAGAGAGAACTCATTGGCTTTTCTATTTTCTATCAGGTGAGAACACACCAACAAATCATCATCTTCGAAGCAGTTTGCTGCTTTTATTACATGTAAATGCCAGAACCTTAACCTTTTGTTGTTAATAAATTACTTGTTGTTGTTGTTGTTAGGTGCCGTCGAGTCGGTATCCGACTCATAGCGACCCTTATAGGGTTTTCAATGGCTGACTGTTTCAGGATTGCCGTGGGAGTGGATTGCCAGGCCCTTCTCCCATTTTTTTTTGCGGTGCTGGGAATTGAACTTGGGACCTCAGAGACTGCAGCGCAGTGCTCTACCAACTGAGCCAAATCCCAGCCAATAAATTACTTAGGTTGTGACATTTTCTTAAAGCAGTACAAGCAAATTAAGACACATTTCAATTTCTTTTCCAATCTATAACACTTAAGTTTGATGATAAAATGATTTTGAATGATAACAGATATGAGACCTGCAAAATAAACATATTTCCTGAAAACAGGATATTCTATTAACTTGGCATAAAATGCATATGATCTTCTATATTAACATATCATCTACATTTTATCCTCTTCTTTTTAAACATAGTATTTTTGTAATATTTTAATATATTTATATTTATCTCTCAATTCTGGGAACATGTAATTATGCCAAATAATTAGCCCACTGTGGAATTTTCAATTCATAGAAAAAAGGAAACTATTGTTATGAATCAGTTCTATTCTCCAAATACTTTGCTTTATCTTAGGTCATTAACAGGGTCAAAGGTCTAAGTACAATTGGCTGTAACTTAGTGAATAGAATTATTTCATTATAAGAAAAATTATTCTATTGATGTCAAAGATTGTCAAACTCTTCCAAGAGTTATTTTGATGTCAATATAAAGAGAGATACAGCCAAAGAGCTAAGGCTACAGAATAATTTTCTGAAATAGGTCAAAATTCTGAAATTCCCTAGCTTTAATGGAACAAGCTGTGCACAGCAGAAAGGAAATGGCATTTGAAGTACTATTATTTTTAACACTTACAGAAGTAGTGAATATTTAGTAAGGTATTGGCAGATGGTCTCATTAGATAAAATGGGTATTAGGGAGTGTCACCTGTAATAAAATGCAGTATGCTACCCACATTCAAGCTAGTGAGCTATAGAAATTCAATTGCGAATTTATGCCATTTAGATGGTCATGATAAATTAACTGCAAATTCTGACAATTCTGTGAGCCATCTCTTATATGTGAATCTCACATGATACAACATTCTGAAATAATTCATCTCCATTTTAGGAAAAACATAAACAATTCATTTCTTTTGATTGTTATTGTTGTTGTTAGGTCCTGTAGAGTTAAATCAGACTCACAGCGACCTTACATACAACATAGGATTTTCAATGGATGAATGTTTGGGGATTGTTTTTTGGGAGTGGACTACCAGGTTCTCCCATTTTTCTTTTGATTAGTGAAAACTAATCTATCTATCTATCTATCTATCTATCTATCTATCTATCCATATATATGGATATGAATATGTTGTTGTTGTTTTTGTTGTTGTTATTGTTAGGTACCATCCAGTCAGGTCCATCTCATACTGACTCTATGTACAACAAAATGATGTACTTCCCAACAATATGTCATGCCTGGTAATATGTCAGTGCTTTTCTGCTATTTGTAGAGTGTTTGATGGTTGAATGTTTTGGGAGTGGAGTGCCTGGTCCTTCTCCCATTTTGCAGTGTTTTGGATTGAACACAGAGCCTCAGAGTGTGCAGAGCAAGCACTCTACAAACTGAGCTAGACCCTGGCCCAGGAAGAATATATGTACATATATGAATATATGTAGCACAAATGAAGAACATTTTGATACTTTCTGCAAATAAGGTGAAGAAAGAGATTTCAATTTTAGAATTTAGGTCAAAAATCTCACTACTCTGCCATATAAACAAGTGCTCATATATTGAGGAATACTTATATTACTTAGTGGAATTTTGTCATGCAAACATGTTTCAGAATCAATAGTTATTTATGCTTAAGGAATCTTTTTGACATTTTGTCTTTGCTGACTAGTAAATTAAATTTCAAGTTCATCATTTGATTTTATTAGAAAAACAGTGATAATCCAGAGGTATAGGTATTGAAAATAGCTGAGCAAATAATTTAGAATCATATCAAACTTAATTCTCCCTTCAAAAATATCAATAAGTTTAATTTAGAGGCATAGGAAGAAGTATTTTAGTCTTTCCTAGTAAGTTTGTTGTCCATATATCCAGATATGACATGTCAACCTGGGCACCAATTTACAAACTTGTTGTTAGGTGCTGTCGAGTCAGTGTCCAACTCCTAGTGACCCTCATAGGGTTTTCAATGGCAGACTGTTTCGGGATTGCCTTGGGAATGGATTGCCAGGTCCTTCTCCCATTTTTGCGGTGCTGAGAATTGAACTTGGGGAACTCAGAGACTGCAGTACAGCGCTCTACCAACTGAGCTAAATCCCAATTTACAAACTAGATACAGCCTATATGACAACAGTATTAATTTATACAGAGAATCGAGGGCTATGATCCTGAGTGGCTTAACCTCAGTCAATGTAATTAGATTGTTTTCCATTGCTATTACAAAACACCTGAGAATAGATGTTTCATCTTAAAAAGGGATTATTTAAGTAGCATTTTTGGTGATTTGAGATGATATTCACATCTCTTAGGTTCTGATGGGGCTGGGATTTAGCTCAATGGTAGAGTGCTGCTCTTCAGTCTCTGAAGTCCTGAGTTCGATTTCTAGTGATAAAAAAAACTGGAGAAGGATGTGGCAATCCACTCCCAAGGTAATCCCCAAACAGTCGGCCATTGAAAACCCTGTGAGGGTTGCTATGAGTCGGATTCGACTCCATGACACCTAACAACAACAACAGGGTTCTGATGGGGGACTTCTTTGCTCTGTATATGGTGGATAACATCATAGTGTAATGCATGCAAGGGGGAAAGATAACGTGGAGAGATATAAAACCAGAAATTGGGGAAGAACTACTCTTGCTTTTTATAACAAATTGCTATTATAAGAAATGAGTGGCCCTTATCCATCTAAATCTCTTTGAAAGGCACCGTCTCCTCATGGACTGACAACAACCCACTACTTAAAGGCCCCATTACTTGATAACATCACTGCACTGGAGACCAAGCTTCTAATATGTGGATTCTTAGGGGAGAAATAATACCCACACTCTAGCATCTAGACTCCACTACAGAGAACATCAGTGCCTCAAATACCACTTGTTTCCATATGAAATTAATTAGACCTTGGTCAACTAATAGAGGCATATTGCAAAGTGTTTTTCATAGAAAACTAAGTCATAGTTGTAGGGCTCTTAATATTTGTAAAGTGTCTGGCTCATAGCAAGAACTACATAACCACTTTTTAAAAAACTTTTGGGGCCTTCAACCGTAGCACTGCGGCATCCAATCCTGTAGGTAACAGAAACTAATCAGGGCTGGGCCTGGTTAGTACATGGATGGGAAAATGCCTGGGAATAGCAGATACTGTAGGAGAAGGACCCAGCAACCCACTCCAAAAATCAATAAATCATTGAAAACTCTATGAATAGCAGATAAGCACTGACAATATTGTTTCACCTGTTGTAGGTAGGGTTGCTATGATCTGGACACAGACTCAATGGTATCTAACAACAAACTTTTGTTACAATGCTTTTTTAACATATTTTAAATAAGTTCAAGTATAAAGGAGTTAAACAACCTATATTTAACAAAGCTTTGCAATATTAGAAAAAATAACTATTTATATATGTTGAACAGAAGATGTATTAGGTTAATATCTTGGCAAAATACATGATGGTCATACAAAATTTAGATTTCACATGTAAAAGAAAACAACTTGATCCTTGGTAATAATTTATTCAGTTATTAATGTGAATAACAAATTTATATGCTGAGTTATCCTCACTTCATAAATAAAATAAATGGAAAATATTTAAACATGGGTGCTCATCTCCCCAGGGGGATGTTTTTGTTGTTAGGTACCATCAAGTCTGGTCCAATGCATAATGACCTTATGTACTACAGAATGAGACACACTCCCACACTGCCGTGCACATGATCTTATTTATGTTTCATTTCATAGATGCAGACACTGTCAATCCATCTCGTTGAGGGTCTTCCTTTTTTTGTTGACCCCTCACTCTCCCAAACATGATACCCTTCTCCAAGGATATGTCCTTCCTGACAATAGGTCCAAAATATGTAAGATTCAGCCTAGCCACTCTTGTCTGAAGGAGCACTCTGCATTTCTTCTAGGATAGATCTGTTGGTACTTTTGGCATATTCCATGGTATAATCAATGTTCATCCCCAGAACCATAATTCAAAAGCATCAAGTTTTTCATATCTCCCTTTTTCAATGTCCAGCTTTCACAACCATATTATGGGACTGAAAATACCATGCATGAGTCAGGTTTGGCTTCATCTTCAATGTGACATCTTTACTTTTCAACACTTTAAAGAGATCTTTTGCAACAACTTTTCCCAGTGCAATGCATCTTTTGATTTCTTGACCACTGCTTCCATGGGTATTTACTGTAGAACAAAGTAAAGTAAATCTTGGAAAACCTCAATCTTTTTCTCCATTTATCACGAAGTTGCTTACTGACCCAGTTGTAAGGATTTTTGTTTTCTTTATATTAAGGCACAATCCATACTGAAGGTTGTGTTCTTTGACCCATGGGAATACAACATCATATATACTTGTCAAATCTGAGGTAACTGTATCACATTTAAAGTTCAAAGGGAGGCCTAGGAACAAATGGAATTATAACTTAAAACTCAATTGAGATGAATAATAAAAATAAAGCCTGCAGCCGTAGCCCTGTGGCGTCTGATCCCGTCAGATCTCAGAAGCTAAGCAGTGTCGGGCCTGGTTAGTTCCTGGATGGGAGACCACCTGGGAACACCAGAAGCTGTAGGCTTGGGAGAAAGACATGGCAACCCCCTCCCAAAAATCAATCTGCCATTGAAAACCCTATGAACAGCAGAGAAGCACTGACTATAGTGTTTCCCCTGTTGTACAGAGGGTCTCTGCGAGTTGGATACCAACTCAACAGCACCTAACAACAACAACAACAATAAAAATAAAAGTGTCTTTGAAACATATGTAGCTCTAAAACCAGTGAATTTCACACTGTCCAAATTAGGTCACCTCTCAGGAACCTAAAGACTATTACTGATGTGAAAAAAACTCAATTTTGAATGCAAAATCTTATAATAAAAAGGTCTATGTAGTTATATTTAGCATTGTAGTTTTTTTTTTTCAATTTAATTGCTGTTGCATCCAAACCTGAACACATTATCTAAACTAGTATATTAACAGAACTTGAGTTTAAACCTTTGGTTAGCTAAACATTCAAGGGATATAATAAAAATAATCTTAGGAACAAAATTCCCAACATGTAAAATAAAGGTCTTCCTTTTCAAATGTAAGATGGCATTGTAGCTGTTTATTGACTGAAGTTATTGGATTTATTGTGAACTACATTTGCCTATCTCATGTGAACATCCAGGTGACAATGACATTTAAATAAAAATCCATGGTATTCATTACACATATGAATAGAAAGGTTACATTTGATAAAACAACCTCTTTCCTCATAGTAACTGAGGAAAAAATTACACATCAAAGAATTACCCAGATACATTGAGAATTTTTCAATAGACTCTTATGATCTAATCCTATAAACCAATGTGGATGATAAACTAATCTTAAAATCTGCACACGAAGATAAAATAACTTTATCATATTTTTAAAAACATCAAGACAGGGAGGAGAATGGGAACTCATATAAGTAGGATATGTACAATGATTTACTCTTGTGTGCCTGAAAGCAAAATGGTGCTACTTATTTCAGCATTCATGGCATGAAAGATCCTTACCTGGCTCATTCTCAACTTCCTCTGTGAAAACTGTATATTTGAGATCTCTTAGTTATCGTTCAAAAAGGGAAGAACAAAACAAATCAAGATCAGAACTAATTCCCTGGGGAAGTACAAGATACAAGCCATCTTCTACTTGACATTCTTCCTTCCTTATCTCCAAACTTGAGTGCAGAGAAGGGGGAAAACAATAGTTACTCTGTTATTTGGAGTGAGACATTACTAGCAAGCTAGTTACTTTTCTTTTGATCTAAGAATTCCTATTATCAATTATATTTTACGTATAAAAATTTGTGTGTGTGTATAATTTTGTTTGACATTTACTTATTTTTTGTAAATAGCCTCATACAAAGAAAGGGACTTTATAAATGGAGGCAGTCCATCCATGAAAATATTCAAAGTATATGTGATTGAGATGACATAAAGTAGAAAAAAAAAAAAAAAATATATATATATATATATATATATATATATATATATATATATATATATATATATGAAGCTGGGTGTTTGAGTATTAACTCAAAATTTAATTTAACTTATTCAAATTTATTTTTTAACTTATTTAAATTTCAGTTTCTTCTTCTGAAAACAAAGATAATATTTTCATTACTTGCCTCATAGAATTTAAGGGAAGATACAAAGATATTATGTTGTTGTTAGGTGCCGTCAAGTCGTTATCCGACTCATAGCAACCCTCATAGGGTTTTCAATGGCTGACTATTTCGGGATTGCCTTGGGAGTGGATTGCCAGGTCCTTCTCCCGTTTTTGCGGTGCTGGGAATTGAACTCGGGTCCTCAGAGACTGCAGCGCAGCGCTCTACCCAATGAGCCAAATCCCAGCCTGCAGCTTTAGCCCTGTGGCATTCGATCCCGTCAGATCTCGAAAGCTAAGCAGGGTCGGGCCTGGTTAGTACCTGGATGGGAGACCGCGTGGGTACACAAGAAACTGTAGGCTGGGAGAAGGACCTGGCAACCCCCTCCCAAAAATCAATCTGCCATTGAAAACCCTATGAACGGCAGAGAAGCACTGACAATAGTGTTTCCCCTGTGTACAGAGGGTCACTATGAGTCGAATGCCGACTCGAGGGCACCTAACAACAACAACAACTATAGCATAGATATTATGTAGGTAAAAGCAATTGACATAGAGTATAAGCTCATAAAGATGTTTCAGGAGATTACCATATATTTGTTCCTAATCTCTCTTTAACTCTCTTACCATAGTGGTACTATCAGCCATTTTACATAAACTCCTGAGTGAAGGTATAGAAAGTAAGTTTTATTTAGAAGTGTAGAATATGAAATTGAAAAGCAAGTTAGGGTTTGAGTCCTTATGTGAATACATACTTTATATGATTTTGGAAATGTTAATTAATATCCCTGAGCCACAATTTTCTCACTTGTAAAAGAAGTGTGAAAATTAATTAAAATATGTGTTATTAAACTATAATTATCACTAACTATCACATCATCATGGCTAGATGTTTCATGTTCCCTGTTGAACATATGAGGAATGTGCAGATCAGAAATACTGAATGACTTTATCCAAAGGCAAAGAATTAATAAATGGTAGAATAGAGAAATTAAACCCAAAATCTCACTGGTAGCTAAAGATGAGCTTTTTTTCATGCAGTTTTTATATATAAATTTTAAAACAATAGCCTCATTATACAGAAATTCTCATAACTTCTAAGGAACTTAATAGAAGATAACATGTTTAAGGATATTATGATTATAATCCAAAAACCGTCAAGTGTTCATTATGATTTCAGTTCATTTCCTTAGATTCTTGTGACATTAAGATGTATTTGGAAATTAAATATAAATAGATTTCAAATATTTTCATTTCTCTGGTTTTGATTAAAAAGGATATTCAATAAAACATTGTTTAACCAGATATAGCTAAGCTGTTAAACAGCATGTGATTTCAGGAATGTATTTAAATGGGCATATGTGTTTGTGTGTCCTTGAAGGTGGCAGTTTTTGTTGAATTATGCATAAATGTGGCTGTAATAAAATTCATAAAACAGGCTTTTTATAATGTACAAATTTAAACATTTCTTATTTTGTGTCTTTATTTTTCACCTAGAATTATTTTTGTGAGATTTTATCACACTTTTCAAACTAAGTTTTTGCATAAAAACTACTAGTGTGTAACCCGGTAATTTATCTTGCATCTGGACCACTGTGGCATCCCATTCCATCAGATCTCCGAAGTTAAGCAGGGTCGGGCCTGGTTAGCACTTGGATGGGAGACCACCTGGGAACACCAGGTGCTGTAGGCTTGAGAGAAGGACCCAGCAGCCCACTCCCAAAAAGCAATCGGCCATTTAAAAACCTATAAATAGCAGAGAAGCACTGACAGTAGTGTTTCACCTGTTGTACAGGTATAGGGTCGGTATGAGTTGGAAACGGATTCCATGGCACCTAACAACTACCTGGTAAGTTAGAGAGGTAAGAAGCACTTCCAAGGAGTAAGATTACCAGATTTAGTAATATTAAACAGTGAAATAAATTAATAACTACTAAAAATAGGATATTGAAAAAGTTAAAATTTCAGATATAAAATATATATTGGTTCCCTATAGTATTTGGAAAATACTCATAAGAAAAAGAAATCCTTTTTTCTCCTAAAACTTAAATTTCAATGAGTGGATCATTTGGTTATATGGAATAACAAACTATCAAAAGTTTAGGATCTTAAATCAATATCCATTTATATCTCACTTTTTCTCTAGCTCAGACATTAGGGCATCTCTGATCTCTACTGGGGTTCTCTATTCACAGTCACCCAAGGCTGAAATCAGGTTGTCACCTGGATTGCATTCTCATTTGGAAACTGGACTATAGAAAGTTCAAATTTCAGTTTCTTCAGGTTGTTAACAGAATTTACTTTGATTGGCAGCATAATTAATGGTAGTAGTTTCTTCAAAGCTAGCAATGGAAACAATCTCTGCTGCCTTGAGTCTCTACCTTCAGAGAAGACTTAGTTTCTTCTTCAAATGGCTCATATGTTTTGGTCAGTCCTACTGAGAATAGTCTACTCCATTTTGATTAATTTAATGTTAACCTATTGTTGTTGTTAGGTGCCTTCAGTAGGTATCCAACTCATAGTGACCCTACATACAACAGGCAAAACACTATTGTCAGTGCTTCTCTGCTATTCATAGAGTTTTCCATGCAGGTTGATTTTTGGGAGTAGGTTGCCACGTCCTTCTCCCAATGTTAATCTAATAGGGACCTTAATTTTATCAGTAAAGTTCTTTCACCTTTACTGCATAAAGTAATGTAATCACTACTATGATATCCCATCACCTTGACCATATTTACTTGGGTAGAAAACAAGCCACAGGTTCTGTCTACATTCAAAAGGAGATGATTACACAGAACTGTGTCTATTTTGAGGTCACTCAGAAGGGTTTCTGCCACACTGGATATTCCATAATTTATTTTACAACTCTCTCCAGGAGAACATGTGTGTTTTGAGAATGTATGGTCATCACAGATTTAATAAATCTGGGAAAAATATGTTTAAATTGTATGTATAGAAGATAATGGGACTGGGATCTAGTTCAGTTGGTAGATTGCAGCTCTGTGAACTCTGAGGTCCTGGGTTCAATCCCCAGCACTATAAAAATGAGAGAAGGACTTCGAAGACAACTCCAGAAACTATCAGGCATAAAAAACCCTATGAATAACAAAGAAGCACTAATGTAGTGCTGTGCATGGCACAATGTCAGGGAGTGTTTCCCTCTGTTGTACATAGGGTCACTTTGAATCAGACCCAACTCAACAGCACCTAACAACAACCACATAGAAGAAAATACAAGAGTCAAGGATTTTGTTGTTGTTGTTGTTAGGTGTCTTCAAGTTTTCAATGGCTGACTGTTTCAGGATTGCTTTAGGAATGGACTGCCACTTCCTTCTGTTACTGTGGTGATCAGGATTGAACCAGTGGTACGGCTGCAGGCTCCAATAGTGTTAGAACTACTATATCCCAGTCATTATCACTTATTAATTATCTAAACATATATTGACTTCCTCATATGTCAAATAATTGTTTCAGTTCTCAGCAATACAGACATGAGCAAATCACACTCATTTCCTAAAAGGACTTGTAGTTTAGGAAAAGACAGACATATACATTCGCACTTAGTTTCAATTTACTAATCAGAACACAATTGATTACGCCTATTTAACTGAAATTTTAGTTTGTTAAAATATCGCATTGTGACTTCTCCAAACAAAGACAAATCAGAATGTTTCATCACATATCAACAACTTGGAGATACATATAGCATGTTAATATGGAAATTGTTTTATACATTGTATGTGAAATACCTAACAGTTATTTCATAATAATTTCAGACTATGGAAAGAGTTGTTCATGTAATATGTGGTAGCATATAGAGAGCCAGAGTTCTATCAAATATTCTTTTAAATATGCTGCCAAAGCATTCTGGGGTTAAGAAATAACAGGCTCCTGGCATTTTAGATTTGAAATGATGTAGTACAGTAACATTGTATCTATATTTGGATTCACCATCAAACATTGGTCCAAACACTATATCTTGGAATTTTTCTATAATCCTTTATGTTCTGCTCTAGCTCCTGTTATTTAGTAAGTTGTGTCCATTCTACTTCCTAAATGTGTCAATGAATCAAGGGTGTGTTACTGGCAATTGTAGTGGTCCTGGAGGAAAACTTTTAGAGACAGATTATCAGGAAAGGTCACTGCAGGAGGCCGTTAAAAATATTTTCAATGACAGAAATGTCTTGCTTCTGCAAGTGTATGTGGGTATCAGTGAAGGAAAAAGAGAGAAATGATGTCAGCGCAAGTATGGAAAAGGTTTCTTTTTTCTTTCATTTTATTCCCAACAATTTTACAACTGCTCTGAAGGTCAGAGAATGAATCAAATCTATTTACTTAATTCAATAATTAAAGTTGCTACATTTTACTAATTGTGCATAATTATAATCCAGTGATTACCATAAATAAACTATCATTTATAATTTACATGATTAGCCTGTGATCCATTACTAATGTATGTGACTTGAGAAAGAAAACATTTTCAGGCACCTGTCTTTTAAATGTTTGATGCTACTATTTTTCTACAAACTTAGTAGGAAACATAAAATACTTATTTACAGTTCAACCTATGTAGAATATTTGGGAACTGTTACTCACCAGCTATGACCACTGTTTGCAAGGGGCCTGTCTTCTTATATGGCTTTGCCTCTGCTACTATGACTACATGACATTTTTGCACAAATTGAGCTTTCTGCATTCAGTGGCTTATATACTGCTATGTTTTTCTTTTTTTTCCCTTATCCTTTCCACCACTCTCACTTCTCAGCCATCAGCAATGTCTCACAGTGCTTCAGCTTGCAAATAATGGGGTTTTGTAGTGTTTTCTCTGTCTGACTTGTTTGTGATCCCCCTGCTTCAACTTTTCAGTCAGTATGTGGTTTGGCTTCCTGTCAGTCACCCTCTTGTACAGGCTGGCCCCATAAAGCTTAATTGTAATGCCTGGGAATCCATTGTCAGTGGGTTCACAGTGCATCACAACTGAGGAATTGTCTGAGAATTTGATTTTAAGTGGAAAGTATGAGCTGGAAGCTATAGGACAATATGTTATCTGTTACTGTGCCAAAGATGTGTTCAATTGATTCCTTAGCCTCTAGGTCATCATCTCTGAACTCATCATCTTATTGGCATTTTGCTAAACTAATACATTCTCATGATCAATTTTAGCTGAGAGTTTTCAACTTTTCAACTCCACTGGTTTCAGATTTTGTTAATAGTTGATAATAGATGACCTGGTATGTCTTCCAGACAGATTGCAAACCCAAAGCAGTCCTCCCATTGCATATTTACTAATGCACATTGCTGCCCAATGATTCTTGAGGAACTGTCTTAAGGAATTTTTGGTAATAGCAGAAGCTCCTGAAGGAAAAGAGATTTTTAAAGGACTGAAACCATTTGAAGTCATTTGAAAAGAAAGCAGGTTGCCCAGTTGTCTGTGCTGACTGAAATTGATCTGGTGGTAACTTGAGAAAAATAATTGGCTTATGTTTTAAAGGTAAATGAATGCAAGATCTGACTGTACAGGCAGAACTTAGTATTTCATTGTTTCTTTACAAATGATAAATACCATGCTTATTTCCAAAGGATGAATAATGTTATGATACTGATTTCTGGATATTGCTGTTCTAACATTGTTTTGTTTTGTTAGGTGTCTGAGTTGCATCTAACTCATAGCAACCCTATGTATAACAGAAAGGAACACTACCAGACACTGTGCCATGCCCACATGCTTTGTATGTTTCAGCAAAAGAATACATAGGGACTTTATTCCATTCCTTTTCATTAACTTTACTTCATTCTTGTCAACTAACTTTGAGGTGGTAACCCTTCCCTAGTCATTTCTTGAATGTTTTCTGGTCTAGAGGGCTCATTTTCTCTGTCAGTCATAGGATTTTTAATGGCTAATTGTTTTGGGAGTAGGCTACCAGGTTCTTCTCCCTAGTTGGTCTTAGTCTGGAAGCTCAGCTAACACCTGTCCAACATGGGGGACCCACTGGTGTCCGGAATACTGGTGGCATAGCTTTCAGGATCACAGCAACATGCAAACTCCCACAGTATGACAAGCTGATAGACACACATGGGAGGTTCTGACATTGTTTTTGTTGTTGTTAGGTGCCGTCAAGTCGTATCTGAGAACTGCAACTGACCACTGCTCCTGGGCTGAGACTAATGTCTGGTTTCTCTTCCAATGTGGTGGGCCTGACCTAACCTGCTAATTGGTATGACAAGGTTCTATAATTCCTGTTTCTGCTATTTTGATGTAGTACATTTCCTTTTTCACAATATTTTTCTCTATCCCTCTTCACAATTACATCACTCTGGAAGAAGTTTTTACTCCTAAAAGTTATTTTAGAAATGCCTGAAACTTAAAATATTAACAAGGATAACAGAAACAAATAATTCAATGAACAAATACATTTAGAAAAAACTCATGCAGCAAAGTTATACAGATTTCCTTACTGGTGGAGGCTGCAGCAGATCTGAGAAATACAAACAAAAGACCTGATTTCAGGGGCTTAATGAGCAACTTTGAAAAGCCTTTAAAGTGCTAATGTGATTTCTGAATTTCTATGATAGCCTATTGTTGTTGTTGTTGTTAGGTGCCGTGGAGTCAGTCAGACTCATGGCACCTAACAACAACAACAATTTCTTTCTAGTGTTTGAATTTATCCCTATTTCTAAACATAAAAGCAAATCCCCTTCCAAATGAACCTTTTGTCCACATCAGGTTTTTATTATTTATTTTTGTTTCTTTTTATCTTTTAGTCTATTAAAAGTTTTTGGTAAGTTCACTGTAGTAGTATATTATAAACTGTGATGTTAGTTAGGTGCCGTCGAGTCAGTATCTGACTCATAGCGACCCTCATAGAGTTTACAATGGATGACCGTTTTTTGGGGATTGCCTTGGGAGTGGATTGCCAGGCCCTTCTCCCATTTTTGTGGTGCTGGGAATTGAACTCAGGACCTCAGAGACTGCAGCGCAGCACTCTACCAACTGAGCTAAATCCCAGCCTATAAACTGTGATACACTAAAATGATCCAATTAATATTTATTTGAAATTCTAGACATTTGTTTATTTACTTATAAACACATACATAAATACACAGACACACAAACAGACAGGGACACACAGGTCTACATCCATACCAGCCCAGGGTCTGGTACAGAAGCTAAACAGGGTCAATCCTGTTTAGTACTTGGATGGGAGACTGCCTGGGAACATCAGGTGGTGTACACTTGGGAGAAGGACACAGAAGCCTACTTCTAACATAATCAACCATTGAAATCCTTATGAATATCAGAGAAGCACTGAGAATAGTGTGGGCATGGCATGGTGTTAGGTAGTGTTTCCTTCTGTTGTACATAAGGACACAATGACCCGACTCAACAGCAGCTATCAACAGCAGAGGAGGGGGAGTCGGCAGAGAGAGAGAGAGAGAGAGAGAGAGAGAGAGAGAGAGAGAGAGAGAGAGAGAATGAGAATGTATCTGATCTGGTGAAGATGCTCATAACATTGCAAGGATATTCTGATTATGATTCACAGGGCAAATCAGTGATTCCAAATTGTTCAAATATCAGGTCTCCATGTTTTTTGCTGAAGAGAATAAGAGAACATAAAGCATGGTTTTGGGGATTTACATCACTTTCATAAACAAAATTCTTCATTTCTCCTAAGTGAAAATAAGGATGCATACATTTTGTTTAGAACCTATACACTTGCCTCTTTTGATTTCCTGCTCAAAGTTCAATGCTTTCATTCTTCCATAGATCATAAATATAACTAATTTCTGCTGACAGACCTATCAATGTCTGCCATAATTAATTTTCTTACTTTTTTGGGATTTGACTTTTTATTTGATTATTAACCATGTTCACTTCCTGTTTTTGAAATGCGCTGAATCCATATTGCTATAGTTATCTCTATATGACAGACACAGTAAGGTCTTTATTGGGAAAGGAGGGTCACTTTACATACAGTTTCCACCTGTAAAAACAGTTATGATTTGAAGTACTTATTAATAAGTATATGCAGGACCATTAGACAGTGAAACTATATGCAATAGTGGGTATTGCTTTAGCCAATAAACAATCCAAGCTTACCAGAAAATGAAGAGAAATAAGTTAGTCTTTGATTTTCTTCCATCTGCATAATTTTACTCCTTCTTGATAATTGTCTTCCTTAACAGCTTCACTTTCATCAAATGTCTTCTTGACGCATGTTAGACACAAGATGCAAAGCAATATTTGTCACATTTTTGTCACAACAGTTACCAATGCTCCAGTACAGAAGGTAAAAGAGAGTGACTGTGAACCTAAGAAGAGAGTAGTTCTTGTTCATGTCTAGGCTGGGTGAGGTCAGTTGATAACAGTTTTAAGCCATATTTCTCACTGTTTTATTTGCAGCTATTCGCACATACTCTTATTATCTCAAAATTCTTCTTAGCTAAAAAAGAGAATCATTTCTTAGTATCTTTGTGTTTTCTGAATCCAGTAAAACCTTCATTTTCCATAAAGTCTTACTCATTTAATCATCAGTAACATCTTTTAAAAGATATAGTGAAATGGAGCAATGTAGAACAATGATAAAAGGATCTATTTTAGAGTCCTCATTGAAATTCCACATCAATACCTTGCTAGTTTGTGTATTTGGCAAGTTGTTTAACTTTTAAGCCTCAATTTCCTCATCTGAAAGATGCCTATAATTTAACAACTTCATGAATGTTGGTCAAGTGATGAAATGCTTTCTGGTGCCTGTTGGAAAACATTCACATACAACTGCCATGGATATGGTAATATTATGGCTTATCATTAATAATAATTATTATAGTACATTTTCTTTTTAAAATGGTATATGAAGGCATATCTTAGGAGCAATTGTCAAAAAATGAGGCAGTGTGTACAGCAGATTTTTTAATGCTATATGGAGCCTGATATAGTGAGTTATGCATGTAATATAGTTTGTGGTTGAATATTCTCTTGCTTTGTGAGTGTGGATATAAAAACCGCCATCAAGTTCATCATGGAAATTGTGATATCAAGTCCTAGATCGCTACATGTAAGAGAAAAGCCAGCTGTTGCAGGGTGGTGATGTTTGTAGATAGCAAACTTTAATCAGGCATTTCTACTTTGAGAAAACATATATAATCAAGGCATGCATGATATAAATCCCATTAAAATAAAAAAGGATAATGGTGGCATATTTACTGAAGAGAACTGAAACTCAAAAAGAAAATATTTCTATTATGGTACTCTTATTCAGCTGAAATAATTGAGCCTAAAAGGTATTTAGCCTAAAGTGAGCCTAAAAGGTATTTAGTTGAAAAGAGAAAAGAAGTCAAGGACATTTGAGAAACATTGAGCAAAACGAATTTTACCAAATGTTTTCATTTTAAAGTTTTTCAACAGTTGTGCTTGTTTGAATTTCAATTTATATATTTTTATATTTATAATAAATATATATTTATTATTATATATAGTATAGATAATATATGTAATATATTCATGAGTATATACACAATATAGGTTTATAAGCCTGTATTATATATGCAATTAAAATTAAACTCAATATATTCTTAATTATGTAGATTATTTTGCAATGAATATATTTAGTCTAGTTTCCAAATGTATACTATATTACTCCCAAGAAATTAAGAAGTTTTTGTATGCTGTTATTTCATGCCAATTCTTCTAAATATGATGTAAAAGTCTGAATGTAGTCAGCTCATTTTAACTATCCATGCCACTCTCAGATTATTATAATAAATGATTATTTTTTCTGAAAACTCATAAGAGCATGCACTTTATGTATTGTTTTCAAATGTGTTCCAAGTCATACTGAGCCTTCTGTTTAGGCTTTTCTTCTTAGTTACAAAATAAGGGATAAAAACAGCATGAAGGAGAAAAAAATTCAGACTGATCCTTTGCTTCTCTCAACCATTTTCCCTGCTGAGCCAGTATTTTCTTTAATTTTCAAGTACAGTCTGAAATTATAGAAAATGAAAAAAATACCAAGTATTTTGAATGTCTCCTACTTTCTTTGCATCTATTACTAATTTTGACTTTCTTACTCTTATATCTTCTAATGTAAGAGTTTACAATCATGAAATATATATATTTCTATACTTTTTGTTGAAATAAGAAGGAAACTTTAATATATTTTGAGTTGTATTTGCATCTGAATTCCATAATGTGAGAATCATAATGCTGTACAACAAATAACAAAATTTAAGAGTTTTCCATACATAAAATTTTCCTGTGTAAATTCATATACCCTTTCATTCTTATTGTTCATCTTTATATTCAGTACCTGTATTAATTTGTGAAAATGTAGAACCATAAATAATTTATTTCCATGTTATAGACACTAAAAGAATAGTTAAATTAACCTAGTAGATACAGGAAATTTGACAGGCAGATATGATGTAATAAACATGGTCAAAACAAAATTAATATAATGTCATTTGATACTTTTATTGATACCTGTCATTAAAAATACATTAGTTGTCATGAGCAATGGCAAGAGCAGGTAGCTCTGCCGACTTTCCCATCCTGGACCACCAGAAACCAATTGTTATTGGAGATTTGGAGTGAGGGAGTAGTTCATATGTTCAATGAGTGGTTTTTCCTGAATATGCAAACTATTCACACTAAACTCTGTACTGCTTTTAGCTAATATCTTCATGTAATAGGGGTCTTCATGTAATAGGGGTTTATATAGTTTTTAAAATGTAACCTAATATTTAATTAATTATAACATAATGGCTTTATTAACTTGGGTATCTTTCCTAATATTATAGTAACTTGATCTTTTTTGTTTTGTTTTGTTTGTTCTTCTGCTACTGAGGGTTGAACCCCAGGGCTTCATGCTTGCATGCTTTGAAAGTGCTGTACCACTGAGCTGCACCCCAACACCATTTATTATATATTCTTTTACTTTTTGAGACAGGGTCTCACTAAATTACACAGACTGCCTCTGGTCTCAAACTTGTGATCCTCCTGTCTCTGCCTTGTGAGTCCCTGGGATTACAAGTGTGCTTATCTTTCTTGTTTCATTACCTGCAAAAACAATTATGCAAACATAAACATATACAACTAGTTTATTATACTATATTTTATAGTAGAATTAAGTTAGGTAGAAGAGTAAAGTTATGTCAGTAAATGCCTACTAATTTCATGCAGAAATGGATAGAAAAGATAACACTAATGTAGAAAAGTCCAAATACCTTGGTAAATTAAAATATCAAAGAATTACTATGCTTACTAAAATGTCCATATCTCATTACTACTTGAAACAGAAATAATTCATCAATAAAAGAATTTTTGTTCACAAATTTCCCTTATTTCCCTTCACAAGTATATATATATAATCAATAAATACTTCATATTTTCAAAATCTCAATCATATTTTTAGGGCTTCTTTCATTTATATCTATGTAGTTGAATGTTACAAAAGTACTTTTATCTCAAGATATTGCTTTTCATCAAAATATATTAAAAAGCATTATTTAAATTCTTTGAATTTAAAACATTACTTTGAAATAAGAAAAAAATTGATACAGAATTTCCAGATACAAATGCAAACAGTAAGTCAATAGTACTTTTTGCCTGCTGTGCTGTAGTCTACTTGTTGTTTGTTCTAGTTCCAAGAGGTTTGTTTTCTATTACCTCCCACAAGTTTTCTGTCTTCTATTTAGCCTCAATTGACTGACATATTAAATTATGCATGATCAATTGAAAAGGATCAGTTAAAGTTTTGGCACTCAGTCACCATCTGTGCTTTGTACATGGACATATCACACATTATTTTCATGTTTGCTTTATAAATGGTGTGACGGATTAGCTTTTCATAATGTTTGTTGTTCCATATAAGTAAATCTAGTGATTGTCATTTTCTGAAAATATAAAAGATCTATTCAGGAAAGAGTGAAGAATTTGGAAAATAAAAAAATCCATTGTGCAGTCACATAATTAGTTTCTGGCATTTCTCATAGAAGTTATTATAGGTACATATTCATAAATGATTCCCTTCAATAAATAGAACCTAATTTGTATTGCCACAGAATTTCTTTCAGAAAAGAAATATATGGTATCTTTATTCATGTAAATATGCATAGCTTCAAATCTTAAAATAAAGAAAAAAATTAAAATGAACCTCCAAATAAAACATTTCTTAACAAAAATCACTTTATTTAAAAGTAATATTTAAAATACAAAGAAAACATGATACATACTCTGCTCACTAAGTGGAAGATGTATTGAGGAACAAAGTATAATGTGGTTAAATAAAGTATACAAAATAACGTTTAAGATTTTTGGGGAAAGAATATTAGGAATTGTGTAGTGTAATAGTAAGTAAAGCATTTTTATCACTCTTGTGTACACAGAAATATTATAGGACTAAATCTTGGGCATATCATTATCATCCTAAATAAGTCCAAAGGATTTTTCCAAAAACTTTCAATGAATTTTGTTTCTATAATTTTTGCCTAGAATGACGATCCTCATTTTTATCAAATGGAATGAAATCCTGTGGATTATTTTTGTTCAGGAATATTACCTGACCTATTTGGAAGTTCAGAAAAATCACTTGAGTTTTGCTTTGCAACTCTAACTGGTCATGGCAATCCCTTCATGTCAAATAAATTTTAAAACTGCTGACCTATAAAAACTGCCACACTTGCTACAAAAAAGCACTTTTCATAAGCCTTAAGATTACTTCAAGAAATTTTTAGAAATTGTTTTATGCTGCCAATAAGCACAAAATTTTCTCTTAACATTTCCTTCATTGGTATAGGCAATATAATCACCTAAAAAACTCATTAGAAAAAAAAATTAAAAAAGAAAAAAAACCCAGATTCCTACAGTTAAAAGGCTCACAAAGACAAGAACAGAAAAACACAAAGTCATGAGGAAGAAAAATGGGCTCATTTCTTTGGCAATCAAAGGGCTATTTGGAACCAAGGATTAAATGGAGTGACATCTCAGTTACACCTCCCCCTCTTTTCCTCAGTGTAAACACATACTGAACGAATCTTAAGCTGTTTCAAATAAAAGTCTTACTTTTTATCGTTGGTATTTTCAGTGTAGGCATTTTCTACTGCTTTTAACTATGAAAAAAGCTTTGGCTTTTCATATTAACTACCACATTATTAGGGCTATGTTATTACTAGACTAGAAACTAAAGATTTTTCTTTGATATTGTTTCCTGTGTTCCTTTTAAGTATCCTATGTTTAATTTTTTTCTTTTATTAGCAATAAGGGGTATATAGCTCTATTTTTAGCTATTTAAAACCATTATTTATATATAGAGAAAACAATTCCTACCACATCTTTATTGCGGGTTTGTTTCACTTCACTATATCATTCGTTCTTCATTTCCACTCATGATATCCATGAAAAACATCATTTTTTTCTTCTTTGATAGATTTTGTTCAGAAGTTCCCTTGCTTAACCTTCTTTGCTTTAATTTTTATCAGATTTCTGGGTATTTTGAACACTTTTTAAACTGATTTATAAAAAGGCAAATCATGTATGCTTTTTTCCCAGTCATGTTAGGGAATACCACCCCAAATTGTAGAACCAAATTTTCAATCTCTTATTTTTAATTCCAATATTCAAAGAGATTTAGGTGGTTGTTTTCTGAAATCTACATATTATTTGGTCTTTTCTTTTCTTTTTTTTTCCTGTCCTTTTAATAAACTTTTCTTTCCTCATGAATGATGTTTTTGATGTCATGCAACAACTCTCCTGGTCTTCAGTCATTAGTGTCTAAAGCATCAAATCTGTTCTTGAGGTAGTTTCTGAACTCAGGTGGGATACACCTAAGGTCATACTTTGGCTCTTGTACACTTGTTCTAATTTTTCTAAGTTTCAGTTTGAACCTGCATATGAGAAGTTGATAGTCTGATCCATAGTCAGCACCTGGTCTTCTTTTGACATATAATATTGAGCCCTTCCAACTTTCTTTCTATAAATGTAGTCAATTTAGTTCCTGTGTGTCCTATCTGGTGAATTCCATGTGTATAGTCACTGTTTATGTTGGTGAAAAAAATATTGTGATGAAAAGGTCTTTGGTCTGAAAGATTATATTATGTGCATCTCCAGCATTGTTTCAGTCACTAAAGCCATATTTTCCAGCTACTGAGCCTATTCTTTGTTTCAACTTTTACATTCTCATCTCTAGTAGTTATCTGTGCATCCTGATTGCATATTCAATCTATTTCAGATTGCATAAATTGGTAAAAATCTTCCGTATGTTCATTTATAGCCTTAGTGATGGGGCATAAATTTAAATAGTAGTCATATTAACTGGCATTCCTTGTAGGTGAATGGATATTATTCTATCACTGACAGCATTGCACTTCAGGACAGATATTGAATTATCTTTTTTTGATGATGACTGCAGCCCTATTTCCATTTTTTCTGTCTTTCCTGGCATAAAAAACCATATGATTATCTGATTCAAAATGGCCAGTGTCAGTCCTTTTTAGCTCACTGATGCCTAGAATTTCTATGTTTATATCCTCAATTTCTCTTTTGAAGCTTTATAATTTTCTTAGATTCATACTATATACATTCCACATTCATAAGGAATTAAAGATGAAACTCAAGCCTTGAGTGTCAATAGTGAAGACATGATGAAGCTAAAGAACTACTCATAATATTTCAAAAGGCAGCTCAAGAAGACAAAACAAAATATTTTAATAATATGTGCAAAGTGCTGCAGATAGTAAACTAAAAGGGAAAATCACACACTGTTTTTCTCAAGCTTAAGGAATTGAAAAATTAAACTAGCTTTGAGTGGCAATAGTGAAGGTTTCTACAGAGAAAATAGTAAGTGACACAGGAAACATCAAAAGCGGGGAAGGAATACAAAGAGTCATTATAACAAAAAGAATTGGTGAATTACCAACCATTTCAAGAGGTTGCATATGATCAGCAACCAAAGGTACTGAAGGATGAAATGGAAGCTGCCTTGAAGAAATTGGTGAAAACACAGGCCTCCAGGATATGATAGAATACCAATAGAGATATTTCAACATGCAGATATAGCTATGCAGATGCTAACTTGTTTTGCCAAGAGATTTAGAGAATATCTACCTAGCTAACTGACTGGAAGAGATCCATATTTGTACCTATTCCCAAGAAAAGGGATCCAATTGAATGTGGAAATTATCAAGTAATATCATTAATATCACACACAAGCAAAATTTTTACTAAAGATCATTCAAAAGTGATTGCGGCAGTATATAAATAGGGAACTGACAGAAAATCCAGCAGAATTCAGAAGAGAACATGGAACCAGGGCCATCATAGTTGATGTCTGATGGATATTAGCTGAAAGTAGAAAATACCAAGAAGATGACTCCATGTTTTAATTTCTATACAAAGCATTTGACTGAATGCATCACAATAAATTATGGATAACATGGGGAACAATGGGAATACCAGAGCACTTAATTGTACTCACATTGTTGGTGTCAGGTGCCCTCGAATCATGTCCGACTCATAGACTCATAATGACCATCATAGGGTTTGCAATGTCTGATTGTTTCGGGATTGCCTTGGGAGTGGATTGTCATGTCCTTCTTTGATTTTTGCAGTGCTGGGAATTGAACTCAGGACCTCTGAGACTGCAGAGTGGCGCTCTACAAACTGAGCTAAATTCCAGCCCCAATTGTACTCATGAGGGATGTGTAAATAGACCAGGAGACAGTAATGTGAACAGAATAACGAAACCCTGCCTGGTTTAAAGTCAAGGAAGGTTTGTGTCAGGACTGCATTCTTTCATGATACTTCTTCAATCTCTGTGCTTAGCAAATAATCCAAAAAGGTGGACTTTATGAAGGATGCAGCATCATGATTTGAGGTTGACTCATTCACTACCTGTGTTATGCAGATGATACAACTCTGCTTGCTAAAAGTGAAAAGGATTTGAAACTTTTACTAATGAAAATCAAAGAACACAGGCTTCATTATGGTTTGCACCTCTCATCATCAAGAAAACAAAGATCCTTACAATTGAGTCAGTACCTACCTTCATGGTAAATGGTGAAAAACATTGAGATTGCCCTAGATTTTGCTTTACTTGGTTCTGCAATCAACACCTGTGGAAGTAGCAGTCAAGAAATCAAAAGATGCATTGGGAAAAGATGTTGCAAAAGACCTTTTAAAGTGTTGAAAAATAAAGATACCACATTGAAGATGAAGAGGCATTTGACTCACACCATGGTATTTTCAATGGTATCAGAGGTTTGTGAAAGCTGGACATTGAAAAAGGGAGACAGGAGAAGAATTGTTGCTTTTGAATTATGGTGCTGGAGATGAATATTGAATATACCATGGACTGCCAAAAGAACCAACAAGTCTGTCCTAGAAGAAGTACAACCAGAGTATTCCTTGGAAGCACGGATGGCTAGATTATGTTTAACATATTTTGGACATGTACTTAGGAGGAAACAGTCCCTGGAACAGGACATGTTTGGGAGAGTGGCAGGTCAATGAAAAAGAGGAAGATATTCAACTAGATGGATTAACACAATGTCTGCAACATTGAGTTTAAACATAAAAAAGATTTTGTGCCTGGGACAGAATCAGGAAGTGTTTTGTTCTGTTGTACTTATGGGCGCTATGAGTGGGGCCTGACAAAATGGCATCTAAAACAATTAATTTTCTGAGAAATGTTACCACATAAATTGTTATGACTGATATAAGTTCCCCCATCTGGTGCGCATGCGTACACACACACACACACACACACACACACACACACACACACAATGCTTTCAGCCCTAAATCTATTGTAGAATTATGCCTTAGATGCTACAGTGTGTGTTAATCAGCTTTCTGTTAAGTATATCAAAATATGTGAGATAATCAATTTAAGGAATATAATGTCCTCAACTAGAATAACAATTAAAAAATTGCAATAACAGACATATTGCCACTAATCCCCCTCATGGCCATGAACACACTTATTGTTCTTGCCACTCTAAAGCAATTCTGGAAGTCTTCTTTCATGAGTATCTTTAGTTCTATGGCTGTGGCTATCTCAATATGGTGAATTGATACAAAATATTTACCTTTCAAGGTCATTTTCACTTTGGGGAAGAGCCAGAAGTCATGGTCCCATATCTGATGAATAAGGTGGATGAGGACACACCATAATGTTTTTACTTGGGAGGAATTGCCTTACTAAAATGATTAAGATATTCATTATATATTAATTAAGATATCAATTAATTAAGATATTAAAAGCAATATTTTAAATGAATTTTAAATATGACACAGAGCATTGTCATGATGTAGGATGAATCCATTTGCCCACTTCTCAAGCCACTTTCTCAGCACATCATTTGTTAAATGCTCTAATAAGCCCTTACGGTATACACAGTTCACTGAATTGTTCCTGGGTAAAAACTCAGCTTGCACAATTCCATCAATTTCAAAAGCACAGTTAAAATCAACTTGATGGTAGATCTTGATTAAGTTGCTTTTTTCTCATGAGGAGAACTGGATGTTTTCTATTGAGAACTCTGAATCTTGGCCTTGGGATCATACCTTTAGTTAAAACTTGTCACATGCTGTTAGTTTGGTTTGAAATGCTGCTTCTATATTAAAGATCCCCAAGTTTCCACTGGATGGTACTTGGCAGCAGCATTAACTGCATTTTTTTGATCACTCTTCATGGAAAAGTTTCTTTTAGCTCATAATTTGGATGTTCCACTCCATGATCAGACTTGATCATGGGTCCATTGGCTCAGGCCTGTTATTAGTCCTCACATCAAGGGAAGAGCATGTTGTGCATGAAAACTGCTCATCTCATGGCCAGGAAGAAAAGGAGAACAAGGAAGGAGGAGAAATCTTATAGTCTCTCCAATTATTGGGGATTGGCCCTTGAAGAGATGGAGAGACCCTGTTATTTTCCTCTCATTCTTTACTTCCTGGTTAATATGTGGTGAGAAGATACTCTACCTTGAAGTCTCTGCCATCATTGTCTGCCTGCCCACAGACTAAAAAGCAATGAAACCAACTGAATATAAACTGGAATCTCCAAACACACGCAATTTTTTGTATGCATATGTGGTGTTAAGAATCAAGCCCAGGATTTTGCACATGCAAGGCAAGTGTTCTATTAGTGTATTGCACCCCCAGCTCCGAAATTCTATTTTTGAAATTCAGGATTATAGGATTTATTGTGAAAAGCAAAGAAAATGGAAGATTAAGAGTGATTTCCAGGATTTTGAACTTAGGAAATTAGCTTAGTTGTCATTTAAATTAATTAATATATTAAAAGCAATATATTAAATGAACTTTATATTTAACTTTTCACTTCATTCTGTCATACTTTTAACATTTTACTATAAATTATTTCTATAGCCATACAACTCTGACATCCTATCCTGCTTACTCTCAGAAACTAAGCAGGATTGGTCTAGTTAGTCCTTGGACGGGACACCATCTGGGAAAACCAGGGACTACAGATTAGGAAGAAGGACCTGGCAGTTAACTCCCAAAACAACCATCCATTGAAAACCCAATGAATAGCAAAGAAGCACTGACTTAGTACCCTGAATGGCACAGTGCTGGGTAGTGTTTTGTTTTGTTGTATATACAGTCACTAGGAGTTGGACCTGACTCAAGGGCACCTGAGAACAACAACTATAAACTATTAATACCAAGATTATTTTAAGAAAAGGTAGAAATTATTTTTATATGTTCATTAAGCCAAATTAAAGGGAGTACATTTAAAGGGAAAAACAAACAAATTTTAGAAAATTCATATATGAGCTATTTCCTCATGTTGTTGAATTTCCTAAGTAATAAATTCATGAATTTTTGAAAGCTACTTCT
>VMDO01010264.1:0-72565 GCA_007922755.1 Pedetes capensis | reverse complement strand
AATATGACCAAAATAACAAAGAAGTCTATGATGACATATTCCTGTTCAAAATCATCATGGACTTTCCTTTCTCAGAATATAAATTGTGAACTCTAAAGCACAGCATTCAAGATCTTTCAGAATTTAGCCCTAATCTGCCTTTTCAACACTCTCCCTGTATTCAATATTCAGTAGTCAAAACGGAAAACCAATATTCACTCATGTAATTCCTCAATCTGGAATTGTCTTCCTTCTTACTATCACAATAGTAGAAACTGTACCTGTCCTTCAAGACTCTTCCCTCACTAATATATGTTTCCCAGTACTCCAGTCTAAAAATAGGCACTTCTCATTCTTCTAAGAATATCTGATGATCATGTAACTTACTCTACTATTCTGGATTTTAATTCATATTGCCCCACATTTTGCTATTCTTGCTCCAGTTGAAGATGACACTTTATTTACCTCTGTAGTATATTTGACATAGTAAGTCCCAAGTGTAGGTTTGCTGAGCTAATTGATCAGTGGATTCTGATTGTCTATGAGTTCAACTCTGTTGCTAACTTTCCCTTATTTTTAAAAACTAAATTTAAACTGTTTTATAAGGATGAGAATTTCTACATCATTTCATGCTGTGCTGTGATAGCAATAAATTTCCTCCCATGGAACAGATTTCTGTGGAAATCCTGATAAACTTTGGACCACATCTTCACTAGTGGACATAATTACAATTGCATTTGGGATGTGCTTGGTACACCCAGGTTAGCCAAAGTCCATGTTTCTCCTTCAGTTTACTTATAAATAGAGCTACTGTTGCTATGGATGTGTCATCAAAAATATGCTACCAGGAAGTAGAAGAGCAACAACAAAAAAAATCCAGTAAAAAAAAAAATGAACATCTCCACTCTTGAAGTATATAATCATGTTTAAAAGAAGATTTCCTGCAGCAATGTAGAATGATCCTCAAGTTAAATTATATGATAGTTAAGACACTTTGAGTTTGTTAACAGAAAAACAAAAAACAGCAACAACACACAAAAAACAGGGGGTTAGAAGCTATCAAGCCATTACACTATTGCAGAGAAGTAGTTGAGACCATGCACAATGATGCATGCCTATGATTCCAGAGATTTGGGAGACTGAGGCAAGAGGATCCCAAATTTAAGGCCAGAGTTAGCCTGCATAACTTAGCAAGATCTTGTCTCAGAATAAAAACATCTTAAGAGAGGGACTGGGAGTGCAGCTCAATGGTAAAGCATTTGCCTAGCATGTGGGATGTCCTGGGATCAAGCCCCTAGTACTAAAAAAGAAAAAAGAATATCTGAGTACACGGGCAGGATAAATATTTTCAATTAAAATCATCAAACTTAACCTGGGAAACTTTTTCACTATAACAAGGAGCAGGAAGGAAGGAAAGATATTGTCAGCTTTTGAAATACCAGTGTAAACAGAACTTGGGAAACACTTTTAGAGGCCATTGAATATGTCCTTTCTTTTTCTTCTTTGAAAAGCAAGTACCTTTCTTTCCTTACTTTAAGAGTTGACCAAATATGGAATATTTATGACTGATTATTCTGAAGGGATTTTACCTGGCGATCCTTAAATGTTACAGTCCAGCATAAAGAACCTAGAAACAGGGAAAAATAAATAGCAGGAAAAAAAAAAAAAAACTTGCTACATTAGTTTTGCTCCCAGAGAAGAATTTGAAATCTGCTTCAGAATTAAAGGGAGGGGGAGTGCTTCTTATTCTCTTCTGCAAAAGAAAATCCAGGCTGTCCAATGACAATAGCTACAGCAATAAAATTCTGCGGATTCAGGACTAATAGACAGAAATGAAGGTCTTTCCTTCCCTCCCCACCCCAACTTTAGAAGTTAAGCATGCATATGACATTTTATTACTTCCCTTACTGCTGCAAATAACTAGGGTCTAATTATGTGTCATTCAGGCTCCATTTTTTCCTATTTTTTTCCTTTAGTTGTTGACCAGTTTCTCTTTATTAACCTTTTTATCAGAGAAGGTTGACAGCTGCAGAAAAGAAGGAGCTCAAATAAAACAGTAACTTTGTTACTCAGAACTGTAAAACATTTTGTTAGGAAAGATCTTATGTTCCATGAGAACAGGGACTGATTTTTACACTGCTTTCTCCCAGCATCCAGAAAAGCGCCTGAAACAGCAAATATGCAATAGATTTTTCTCTAATTAAGGGGGAAAAGTGAATTAAATTAGACATGAACATTTATAAATTATCTAAGATATCCTTGCCTTTCTTTTAAATGCCTAACTGATTGTTGGTCTGGTAAAAGCCACATGACAGACATGAGTTTGTGCCAGGCAATGTTCCAGTTTAGCTGTTTGGCACCAGGGAGTGGTTGTGATTTCTTGATCAATATCCAAACCTCAGGTGGCTTCAAAGTATCTAAGTATCTAATCAACTTGCAAACTGTTTTTCCCTACAACACAGAGTAAGAAATAAAATTTACCTAAAGACCCAACACACACATTATTCCACCCTACCCGCCCCACACACACATGAGGAGAGAGCAACAGAGGTACATTTTTGAAACAAAAACAAAAATTTTAAGAAGCAATACTACCCTTACTATGTAAAACATGCTGGTATGTTCTGTTCTTTTTCTTTTTCTTTACCTTCTTTTCTTTTCTTTTTTTTTGTTTTTTTGTTTTTTTGTTTTTTGTTTTTTGTTTTTTCCCCCAGGTACAGTGTGTGTGGGGTGGGGGGATTGAACCCAAAGCCTCATGTATATTTCACAAGTGCTCTACCAGTGAGCTGCAACCCCCAGCACATTTTTTAAATTTTTTATCATAAGACTATCTAAGTTGAAAGTATCTAAACTATGCGGGCTACATCTGGCTTCAAATTCTCAATCCTCCTGCCTCCACCTCCCAGATCATTAGGATTACAGGCATGGACCACAGCGCTATGCCTCTATTTCATTTCTAAATGTGGCTGGCAATTTACTAGGTTAATTTCATAACCAGTTAATAGGTTGTGGCCTGTAGCTTTAAAATCACCCCTAGGACCACCTTGGGTAAGCATGAGAGTTTCAAAATGACTAGAGTGACCTGGATCTCTGGTTATTCCTGATGCAAAGGGTCCGAGAGAGCACAGTGCTTTAAGCTGCTCTAAGCAGTTGACTGTACTTTAGACTTTCCAGTCCTACATTTTAAAAAAAAATGCTAGAATGTCTTCAGGTGGGTTTGGAATTCCCATCATGACTCTGAAGCCAGGCAGAGTCCACAGCTCCTCACAGTAGGGCATCTGCTGTCCTTTAAGCCACCTTTTGATCACATACAACTATCACTTATAGTTGGCAACTTTCATAGAGCACACATAGATGGGTTTTGAAGTTTGTGCGCAAGCTTCTTAGTAAGTTCCACATGAGTGATGACAACTTGGCAATATGAAAAATGGGGAGAGACACTGGCATTTGATAGGGCTGATGCAAAATTCCAGTCACTCCAAAGACTGGAAAAATCACTCTAAAGAATTGAAGCAAATACCTGAATAAGTACACAGAACACTGATGTTTTGGTCTTTTTTTATTTTTAAGTGGTGGGGGGTTGAACACAGGGTCTTACACATGCTAGGCAAGTGCTCTACCATTGAGCCACACTCACAGCCCTTTTTTATTATTATTTTTTATTTTGATAAAGGTTCTCATTATGTTCTGCAGGATGCCTCTGGTCTCAGACTCATGATCCTCCTGCCTCAGCCTCCCAAATCTCTGTGATTTCTGGTGTGTGCCATGGCACACCACCTGGTGTTTTCATCTTAATTAGCCAAATTCTGTATCTCCTTTGCTTTCATACATTCATTCATCAAATATCGCAAGTCTCCTCTATGCCAGGCGTTGATCTATTTAACAAGGAGAAGCTCTGGCCTGGTAGAGCTGCACTGGAATCAAGGATATGATATTAGATATATAATATGAGAAATGCCATAGGTACTGTTGCATATCTTTCATAGAGAAAAGCAAAAGTCATCTGTATAAGTAACTATTTCTAAGAAACTCAAATTTGCTAACAGTGGGGCCTCTTCAGGGGTGGCACCCAAAGACATAAGATGCAGTCCCTGACCTTGCAGTGCCCTCAGGGGGGGTGAAAGACAATCACACCATGGGATGTGATAGGGCTATAACGAAATGTGAGTGACATGGAATAAAAGGATTGGAGGAGGAACACCTAAGTCAACAAAACAGAGCTAGAAGCTTTCACCCAGGACAAGGCGCTTGAACATTAAAGGATCAACAGAAATTTGCCTGGTGGAAAAGAAGGAAAGGCACTGAAGCTAGAGGAAGACCATATGGGAAAAGAAACATACAAGCTGGAGAAAAGGCCTGTATTGCAGCAAGGAGAGGGGAAGATTAAACTGATAGTGGCTTTGTAGCCTTACTCCAAGCAAGGCCTAGAAGAAGGCCATTGATTTGAGAGTCATCAACGAATAAGTTTCACTTAAGCCATGAATGTGAGGGAGAATTCCCAGCAAGACTGAAGAACATGAAAAGTTTCTAACTCCCAGGGTTTGCCTTCTGAGTCACTGCTTCCTTGTTATACTTCCCCCTACGCCTATTCCCAGTGCCATCAGTATCTTCACTGCTGATGTTAATAAAGACTCTACCAGGAACTTCACGTGCCTCATCTCCTTTCATCCTCATAACAGCCCAGTGAAATAGATTTTATTATTATCCCCATTTTCCAAGGATCACAGATCCAGTGATAGATGGATGGAGCAAGTCTTTGAGTGAGGAAATCTGATTCCAGAGCCCCTGGGCCCTCAGTCCCTATGCTATCCTGATCGATCTCTCAAAGTCTTTCTGTATCTCATCCCCAGCTCCTCAGCCTGGATTGCACACACTGGCTGCAGAATGCTGAGTCACCCTGACCTGAAGGAGAGATGTAGCATTCAGTCCCAGCTCTCTGCACCTCCCTGTTCATTACTGAAACTCTCTTGTTTTTTGGATGATTCTCACTGCCCCTTTCTGGGCCACCTTTGAGACTACTTTAAAGCTTTTAACCTAGATCAGCTGTTACTTTTTGATATGTTCATTGTTGCATAATCCGCAAATTGCAGAATTAGGAGTTAGCAGGAGACTTTCAAAGCCAACCCCTGGACAGAATCACTTCAAATGCATTAGGCAGTGGGAACCACTGTGACAGTACTGTGCTTGTTTGGGCTATAAATTTCCCAGGAAATGAAGGCTAGTTTATACTTACAACTGTTGAGTATAAATCAAATGAGAACTTCTGAAGCCAGATGCTTCATTTGTTATTTTAATGTGTATTTTATTTTGCAAAGGATTTCAGGATCCGTATTATCTTCTTTTCTCAGAACTGAGTGGCTGAAATGATCTCTTTGTCTTTGTAGGAAGAAGGCTTCATGGCCAATCAACATTCACTTGTCCTGTGAACTTGAACTCTTGTGTGATTTTACTAGGGACGGGATTTAAAAGTTCTAGCTAGTTGTCTTTGTGAGAGTGACAATTTAAATAGCTCTCACAGAAGTCACAAAAACACTAGGCCGAATGGGTAATAAAGTAGTTCCTTTAAAGTTAAATGAGTCATAATTTAGCATGAAGTAGATTGATTAGGGAAACACTTGTGAGCTAGCAGTTGGTTAGGATCCTGGAGTTGTCTCGGTAATTAGGACTGTTATGATGCCTGCTGGCTCTAATACACAGCAAAGATGGGTCATGTCAAGAGTCCATTCAAACACTTACCGGGTTCAGAGATTCAAACCCAAGTTGAACCTTTTGGTGTTTGAGTTTGTTAACTGTTGGCTAAATGCCACTTCCTGTTCCTAAGAAAAAGAGGCTTGAAAAAGTCTCATAAAAAATGACTTAAAAGGCTTCCTTGACTTCAAAGGGCTCTTACAAAACAACATTTTGATGAGTTAAGTGTAAAGGAATCAGAAACATACGGATTAAATTTCCCTTAATAGAGTCATGTATCTAAAAATGGAGGGAGAAAAAAGTGGCAACTTTGTGTTGCTCAACATGTTTCAAAAATGTCTTAGAGTAGCTATTGATGTCCAGAGTAATCAAATTCTTCCATTCCGATATGATGCTAACATAGTAACTTCTATTAGGATCCAACTGAATAAAGACAAACACATTTGTGTGGGTCAGATGATAACAGGTCATTCCCTGAACAGTCCATTACGTTGGGCTCCACTTTAAAGGAAATCACAATGTCACAGGACAGAACCACAGAGAACAAAGAGAATTTCTTACCCAGAACTTGCACCCAGGTCAGGCCATTGTCTTCAACTTGCCACACTGACACATTTAAGGCTGGCATCACTGCCAGAATGAAGGGAATACAAAGAAGCACTCATTCACCATGAAGTGTATAAAACAGGCAGCATTACCTGTTGTATGTATTTAATTGCCACATCTTCAACGATAATTCTGTGGGTCTCTAGCCTTTGAAAATAAATACACTTATGAGTATTTCCCAAGTGGGGAAAATGTTTTGGGGGCAAGAATATAGTTGCAGAATACAGAAAGAAATAAAAATTATTTTCAGTGATGTACAACTACAGATTCAGATCAAGAATAACTCCTCAGTTTTGCTAGTAATTTAACCAACTTAACTGATAAATCAGCTAATGATTGATTTATTCTCTTTGAGAATCATTTAAAAAACAAAGCATTTAACCTATGAGGACACATGAAAGCAAGACCATACATGTTTCACAGAGAAGCATCAGACATTAATGGATATAAATTTTGCTATTAGATATTGAATGTAACCCAATTTAACTTTTTGTGTTTAGAGAAATATGATGGCATGAATTTTTATAGCAACATTTCACAAGATGGATCCCAGTGGTTAAGGCATTTCAGACCATAAAAGAAAAATTTCTAATAGCAGATATTTCTTAGTTTAATTTGCTTTTGATATGAATTGCTAGAGTAATATACAAATAAACTGTCTTCTTCAAACAAAATTAGGGAGAGGAAAATGTCCTAATTAATTGAATCTATAAGAACTTTTTCTAAATAGTATACTGTTATTCATGTGAATTTTTTTTTTTAGGAAAGGAAATAAATGGAAGCTTTACCTACTGACTGTATCTTTCTATGTAATTCCAATGAAGGCAGATTGATCAATGAATTTCTAAAAGTAAGTAAGATAACTATCCTAACTATTTTTCTTTCAACATGTCATCAAATTTGATTCAAGTAGGTATTATGTCAAGTAGACATATTTTACCAACTATGATCAAAAACCCTGCTGGAGATTTTTGTTTCTTTCCTTTTTTATTATTTTTTACAGTACTGGGTTATTGAACTCAGAGCCTTATTAATTATAAGCAAGTGCTCTACCACTGAGCTTCATCTTCAACTCCTTTTGTATATTTTATTTGAAGACGAGGTCTCATTAATTTTCACAGGCTGCCTCTTGCCTTGAAATTACTACCTTCCTGCCTCAGCCTCCCAAGTCACTGTGATTACGGGTGTGTGCCACACTGCCCAGGAGATTTTTGTTTCTTTATATACCAAAAATCATCATATTTCTAAGCATGTCTTATGACCCAATGATCCTAGAAGACAAAGTCCCAACCTGGCCATGAATCTACACTTCACCAAGAGTCTGGGGTTCCCAGGGGACATCACCAATGATTTCATCTAGTCTTAGCCATAGTTATTAAAAGAGAATGTTGAATGTCTCTTGAGGGAAGAGTTTTAGGAGACCTGTTAAACCAGTTGCTAAAGAAGAAAATCATGACAGGAGGACCAATAAGTCCTAATACTGCCGAAGTGTTCAAAGAAGTGATATCACACAATTGTTTACTAAATCCCTGGAGGGAAATATTTGCCCTGATGGAGTCTCATTATCACTGAATTTGCTTTATTATTCTTTAGGGGAGGCGTTAGGCATAGAGAATTCACATAAAGACACAGCAAATATCCTTTCTTTCAATAAAGATGATTTGCAATTTCCTATTCCTCATTCTTCACTAAGCCTTAAGATCATCTGCCCAAATCCCCTTCCAAAGTACTTGAAGATTTTTCAAGGTACCGACACACACATTGAGTAGATGTGCTCTAATATGATATAACTGCAGGTCAGGAATCCTTTAATCCAGCGAATACCTCCCCTTCCTCTTCCAGGAATGCAGCCTTTGAATTTCGACTATTAAAGAAACACTTGGGTTAAATATTGTCCCCTGAGGTTCTCCTTAAAATTTATACCCTTTCAGAAGGCCTGGTAATTAAGTCACTAAAACATCTGTGTTAATTAATACATCAAGAGCTGTGCATAGTTTGGGAATATAGAGTATCTGTGGGTATGAGGAGAAAAATGAGGACCGTAAGAAAAAGGAGCAAGTGGATTCAAAGACAAGTTTTATCCAATATACAGGTTTACTTCAAACTAGGCCCCCATCACATCTCCAGACCATGATCTTCTACTACTGAAATCATATTTTCCTTCCATATATTTAAACAATTTTATGGCACCTTTGACAGTTGTATTACCTGATCATCAAATTTAAGTAATGTAACGTGTAGAAGGGCTGGAATTTAGCTCAGTGGGTAGAGCGCTGCACTGCAGTCTCTGAGACCCCGAGTTCAATTCCCAGCACTGCAAAAATGGGAGAAGGGCCTGGCAATCCACTCCCAAGGCAATCCTGAAGCACTCAGCTATTGAAAACCCTACGAGGGTCGCTATGAGTCGGATACCGACTCAATGGCACCTAACAACAACAACAACAACAACAACAACAACAACAACGTGTAGAAATCCCCTGAAAAGTGAAAATAGCAAAGATGTCTCTTTCTAAGGTTTCATAATCCTTTCCTAACAGTCTAGACTGTTTATTATTACTGCATTTCCTTTACTGAAAGACTATCTTTTTATTTATCTTATTTTATGTTATTTTGATGCTGGGCCTCCCACATGCTAAGCATAGCGTTCTTCCACTAAGTTACACCCTCAATCCCTAAAAGACTGTTGTCTCTCAAAATCAAAACTGGAAAGGGAGTAGGGTGGTGAATAAAAGTTCAGGGAGTTGGTTTTAATTTAGGTAATGTTTGGGATCAAAGCTGTAGGTAAAATCAAGAAAATGGTTGCAATGTAGACAGCTAAGAGTTTCCATACTTTTCAAGGATTTTCCTACCAGTGGTGGTGAAATAATCTTTTTCTCACAAAGGAAGTTCAGCTCCACTTAATAAAAAATAGGAATTTCTATAGCTACTCTCCCTACCAGCTAGCGCAGTAGGTGGTAGTATATTCTTTGATAAATTACTTTTGTTCTAATGTGTTGGGTAGTAAAACACAAGCTTTTATGTTTTCTCTTTACAGCAGATCTGGTGCACTAATTTGGATCACTATGTTTATAACTAAATAAAAATGATGTATTCATCTGAGTAAAAACTAAAAAAGAGAATGTAAGAAGAAATTTAATTTGTTAGCATTGTGGAATACTGGGAGCTATTTTTCCAGCTATAATTATTACAATTTAATATGTGGAGTAATTTTTCTTTTTCTTTTCTTTTTTTCTTTTTTTTTTTCCTAACCTGATAATTTATTATTTTAAACTTCGTCTTCATTACGCAAGATTGCTGAAACTTCTGAACTCCTCCAGCAGGAGATAACACAGCAAGTCCCACAGGCTTCAGTCTTGTATGTGGGTCAAAGTACTCTCAATGTTCAATGAACATCTATCTCATGGTTACCATCTCTGCCTATAGAACAGGTGCCAAGCAGTAGATACCAAGGCTCAGCTCACAGCCCCAGAAAACAAAGTAGGTCTTAGGAAAGGAACAACAGGCCAGAGACCTGGAAGCAACACAGGCACCATTACCCTAAAGACGTCCAAAGGTGGAAATTCCATGTTACAGAATATGAAAATATGAGCACAAGCTGTAAGACAGTTTTGCAGCAAATTTATCTTGGTACAATACAAATTAACTTCCCTGAATTCTGGGAACTAGAATGACACCAGCACCTGGGTTGGGCCCAGCTGTCCAGGCCCATTTGGGAAGACATTGAATTGCTCCAGCTTCAGAGTTGGCAATGAGTCAAGCAAAGGAACCTGATTTCCCACATTTCCCCACTAATTTTTTTTTTATTTATACATGTTAGTGGGGTAAAGAATAAGTTATTTGATCTGTCCACAACGCAACAATCAAATCAATTTTACTTGCACTTCCCTCTCCTTAAATATTTTACAGAACCAAATAAAAGGAAAAAGAGAAAAGAAAGTAGGAATTTTGATTAACACGTAACGACAGTCATATGCAACCATGGGTTATATCCTGATTGATTCTTTTCTTTCCTTTTTATTCCTTTTTTTCTTATCTTCCTCCTCCTTCTTCTAACCCTTCACTGAGTTTCCCTTTACTAGAATATTTTATCCTTCCCCTCTAATGTTATATCTTTTTAAAAAACCTTATTTCAAAGGTTCAAACCCATTTCCATTTGTTGCATGTGGATAATTCCAAATCTTCGAATCCATGTCAATAATCTGAATCTCAGATGTCTCATTCATGGTAGTGCTTGGAAAATATTGTTATTTATACTAATCACACTAATAATAATAGTACAGACTATAGTTAATCTTGAAAATGGGGATAATAACGCAACTCATTTAAATTTAAATTTCATTCATTAAAAAAAAAAACTTGAGCTCATGTTTGCCATGGAATGGTTATGCCACATTGCTGTTGCATTCACCTGTTTTAGGGCAGTCCAGAAATGTAGAGCAGTATCTAGAAGGAAAACTATTTAAGGGCAGGACTACCTTCCAAAGCCTGTGGTTGTAGTCCCCTGGTGTCCTATCTCCTCAGATCTCGTAAGCTAAGCAGGGTCAGGCCTGGTTAGTACTTGGATGGGAGACCACCTGAGAACACCAGGTTCTGTAGGCTTGGGAGAAGGTCATGGTAGCTCACTCCCAAAAAACAATCAGCCATTGGAAACCCTACGAATGGCAGAGAAGCACTGACATAGTGCCAGGCATGGCACAATATTGGGGAGTGTTTCATTGTTGTACATCTGACTCAATGGCACCTAACAACAATAACCTTCTAAAACTAAAATGCCTTTATTGTCATCCTCTACTCTTAGAACTTAGGTGTTCTTCCATCTTACTTAGGCCTTTGACACATTCATAACTTTAATTCTGAATCACTTTCATGTCTTATTTTATTCTGTCTTTCTGTCCTTCAAATCATTCCAGCCTCTGACCTCATGAATCACACTCCTTTTAATTTTCCATCGAAACTTGGTGCTGATTCAAACTTGTATTTCCCTTCTCAACCATGATTCAGCTTCTTCTCACTAACCATGCAACAATTAGGTAAAGATATCATTGGTTCATGCCAGCACCCAGGACCCTATACATCAGCACAAGGTCAGAGAATGGAAACACTTTTAGGTAAAATCTGGAGTAAGTGATAGTATTTAGATGCTGTCCTGTTCTACCAGATATAATCTGATTCTTCCCCAAAAATAATAGCTTCAAGATATCTCCAAAGAAAAAAATGTGAAAAGTAAACTTAAAATTTGGAATGAGATAAAAAATTTCAATACTTGTGTTTATATACAATTATAAAAAAGGAAATGCTTATATTGTCTTTACATATTATTGCACGTTTTCAGTTTTTATTATATTACCACTAAAAAATAATGTTGTAACTGGAGTGTTTTTGGGGTTTTGTTCTGTTTTGTTTTGTTAATCTTACTTAATTTCCCATAACTGTCTCCAGACTCCATTTTGCTCATTTCTTCATTCAACAAATAGGTAAATAACTTCTTAAAGAGAATTAAGAAGGCAATTTAGCATAGTCAGAGTTTATTGACTGAAGTCATTTGTGTTAACTGTACTAAAATTCAATTAAGTAAGACTTCTTTCAACTGAATAATGTGGAAAGAATTAAGCTTCAAAACTGGCTTTATTATTCCACATGTGGTATTCCCCTAAAATAAAAACCTTAGTTTGGTGACTCATCATAGCATTGAGAAAGAATGGAGACCTATTATGTGTTTCAAGTTAAACATAATTCACAAATACATGAGTTAGTGTGTATTATAAACACAAAAATGAAGACAAAAAGTCCATTATTATTCAAAAATGCATGGGATTATGGTGGCTGTGTTCTCTTTTTAGTCATGTACAATGGATTTGAGTTATATCCAAAAAAAAATCTGTCTTCTATTTGTTTTTGTTGTTAGGTGCCATTGAGTCAGTACCAGACTCATAGCAACCCTATTTATAACAGGCAAAACAGTATTGTTACTGCTTCTCTGCTATTCATAGGCTTTTCAATGGTGGGTTGATCTTTGGTAGTGGGTTGCTGGGTCCTTCTCCCAAGCCTATAGCCCCTGGTGTTCCCAGTCGGTCTTCCATCCAACTACTAACCAGGGCCGGCCCTGCTTAGCTTCTGAGATCTGACAGGATTAGATGCCACAGGGCTACAGCTGCAAGCTCCCTCTTCTATAGTACATTATATTTCCTTTCATAGACATATGAAAGACTCATATCCCATTTTTCTACAGGTAGGGATTAAAATTGACTATTTAGAGTTGTTGTTGTTGTTAGGTGCCGTCAAGTTGGTATCCGACTCATAGCGACCCTCATAGGGTTTTCAATGGCTGACTGTTTCGGGATTGCCTTGGGAGTGGATTGCCAGGCCTGTCTCCCATTTTTGCAGTGCTGGGAATTGAACTCAGGACCTCAGAGACTTCAGCGCAATGCTCTACCAACTGAGGTAATTCCCAGCCCTATTTAGAGTAGAAAAAGTGAATTTTCCTCTTCTGGGCATTAGAAGCATAAAAAAAGAGAAAGATATGTCAGTGTCCAAAAATACACACAAACACATGCACAAATTCTTTTCAATAATGAGTCAGCCTGGACCAATCTTATTTTCTGTTCAAATGAGTAGATGGAACACATAATTCAGTTCAAGGTCTTTTGCAGAATTAAAAATAACATTGTAAATAATCCCAATGAAAAATTTCACACCAAAATTTTAAGTTAATTCCAACTACCTATATGACTTTCTTTTAATAAATGTTATATTCTTAAAATCAATAATTTGAATAAAAATTGCAATTATTTGTTACTTTGGCATTGAACTTCTTTTGCCTTTTTCAGAAGTTTCACCAAAATGAAACACACATTTTTGAGAAAGTTTGATGAAACACGTGTAGACCAAAATAAAAGATAGGTTGAATTTGTCTGTTCTATCTCTCAAGTTAACTATCTGCCAGACTACAAACCTCAAGAAAACTCGATGTTAGATATAAAGATGGATCACCAACAACCAGATGAAAATATTCTCTATTCATGTTGCTTTTGCAGTTTTATCAGGTAAATTGCACTAATATCCATAAGGTTGAAAATAACCATGAGGTTTTTCTCACAGACAGAAAAATTAGCTAATTGGATTTATCATTGCATATCATAAGTAGAAGTTGACAGATACAAACTAGAAATAAACACTTTCAATTGATAGATAGCACAAATTATATGGGAAAAAGTTATGTGTTTCATTTCATTTTGGACCAGTGTAGGAGAAGGAAATTTCCCCTCTGCTTCTGAAGATTTGTTAAAACTAACTAAAAATAGACAGATTAATAGGAGAAAACCACAGAAATTTATTAACTTGGAGGAGGGTATCTTAGGATCTCAATGAGATCCAGAAATTTACATACCCTTCTTCGTAGGGAAGAGGGAAACGGGTGAGGATAGAAAATGATTTTTAGGAAAAATGAATGGGCCCAAGGACAGAGAATAGTCTGAGGCAAAGTTTCTTTCTGGATAATGTAGTGACAAGTAATAGGAAGGTGAAAAGCAGAAGCTCACTATGAACAAAGGTTGTCAGGTACAGATAAAATCTCTCAGGTAAATCTTAATGGTACCCACAAAGGAACAGAAGAAGAGTCTGCTGGGGCATGCTGACAGCTTTCATTTTCTTCTCTTCTCTGGTAATTAATCTTTCCTGGTTATTCAATGAGATTTCTAGGGAGAGGGTTTAAGACAACTATATTCCTTCAGGGAGTGGAACTTCCCTTAGTGAGATAAGAGAATTTCAGATATAGCCTCTCTCTGCACTTAAGAAGGGTGAGGGTTAAAGATAATGGAGAGTTAGAGAGACTTTAGGTCTGAGACTTTCTCTTGCTCAGCATACAGAAGTGCCACCCTTCTGGTGTGCTGGGGTTTAGCTCAGTCACTAGAGTGCTGCTCTATGTTCTCTCAGGCCCTGGGTTCGATTCCCCAACATCCCCCAAATGGGAGAAGGACGTGGCCATCTACTCCCAAAGCAATCCCAAAACAATCAGCCATTGAAACCCCTATGCTGTACATAGGGTTGCTGTAAGTTGGACCTGACTTGAGGGCATCTAACAACAACACTTCCGGTACCCTTTCCCAAGCCCCAACAACTACAAAGTTAAATTTTACATACAATTAGGACAAACTGGGTAATGACGATAAAGTAAAAAGGTTTATTTATCCAAGCAGTTTATAAGATAACAATATTAATTTGAACTCAACTTACTAAATTTATTTACAATTTAAAGTGGACAAGGGAAATAATTATCTGGGAAGCAGAATTTTATCAAAAACATCTACATGCTAAAGTATAGGTATTTAGGGATTTTATTTCTACTATTATTCATCCTTTCCTTCTTACCCATCATTTTCCTTGATAAATGCAATGAAATTAGTGCCCTTTTAATTCAACAGTATAAAATTCTTATATATCTCAATCTCTAGCAACATACCAATATGCACTATATAAACTAAAATGAAAATGATCATTTTAATTAAGAGTACCCTTCATTATAGACTATTAGTTAACTGGCTATATTTTGTAAACTTTCTACATATACTTTGGTATATTTGTAATGGGAAAGAATTACTTTAACTGAACATATTATATGTTGAAAATCTTAAAAATTATAAAATACTGCACAATCTACAGAATATTTTATATAGAACTTTAAAATTCTACCTTATAAAGCCAAAATCTTTCCTATAAAGAAAGTATTTCTTAGGTTGCTAAAAAAGCAAAGTCAAAAAATTATTAAAGTTTATTATATGGGATCAGTCAGTCTAGAAGTACTATATAGGGTAAATTGTTAAGCAATTGATTCTTAAGATTGCTTTTTAATTCTGAAGCCCAGTATCTCACTAGCAAGAATCAATAGGACTTCATTTTAAACATGCGACTTCTTTTATTACACACTTAAGATTTCAGACTGTGTATGAAATTATATGTTTCACCCTGATGAATCATGTTCTTAACATTAAAATGTGTGCCAAAAGTTGAAAATCAAAAAGGATTTTTTCTTAGAGCCACATTAGATAGACATTGGATAGCTTGAACTTTTTCCCACTGCTCTTAGGATCAGTGAATGGGAATTAAAATTAGTGAAGATTGAAATTAAAGTGAAGGGGTTGGGAATGAGCCTCAGTAGTACAGTGCCTAATATTCAAGAGGCCCTGGTTTCCATCCTCAGTCTTGCAAATAATGAACAAACAAATAGATATATAATAAACTGAAATAAATGTGAGTGGATGAGTGCCTTCATTGCCCTTTCACTACTAGCCTTGCGCTTCACCCTCAGACTTGACATATGGAATATGATTCATTTTGAAGCTCCTGAGTAGGTGACTGATTTTTGGTTGAGTTGTATCTTCCCAGTAAGGGAAAATTGATTGTCATACACTTTGTAGATGCTAGTAGTTCTCATAAAGTATTGCAATGCTTGTTGAGACCGTGTAAAAAATGCAAAATGCAACAATAGGAAAGGTAGTAAAAGGAATTGGCAATTCCATTGTAGTTTGCAACCTCTTTTTCTAGGCTAGACTGAGCTGTGAAATATATTTAAAAACTAAACTTCTTGAAAAAAGGGAATGGGGAGAAAGAAAGAAAAAAAGAACTACCTTAGTAAGCATTAAATTTAGAGTCTCCAAATTAGAGAATTGTCCAGAAAAACATTTTGTAAAATTAAAGATAAAGTAATAAGGTGCTTTGAAATCATTATGAGACTAAATAATGAGCAAATATGCAAGAAAAGTTTATAGTGATCCAAAACAGGGTCACCCATGGTGGAGAGGATTCAGCTGGGCTTCAAGACTAAGACAGACCAGGGAGAAGGGCCTAGCAACCCACCCCCAAAACAATTAGCCATTGAAAACCCTATGAATAGTACAGAAGCACTCTCAAATATAGTGCCAGAAAATGAGCCCCTCAGGCAGGAAGACATTCAAGAAATAACTGGGGAAGAGTTGCCTCCTCAAAGTAGAATTGACATTAATGACAGGAATGGAGTAAAGCCCCAGAGAACTCCTTTTGCTGATGTGGCACAACTCAGCATGAGATGAAGCACAGTGACTGCAACAATGGGCTCAAACATAAAACGATTGTATGCATGGCACAGTGTTGGGTAGTGTTTGATTCTGTTGTACATAGGGGGATCCTATGAGTAGGATCCTATACAGGATCCAACTCAATGGCACCTAACAACAACAACATTTGTTCAGCTTCTTCTTCAGCATTGGGTATAATGCAGGACCCTCTGGGATGAGTTTTGTGACCCAGTTCCAGGACAGACAGTTTAGAGAATTCTTTTAATGTTCTCAGGGTGAGAAAAGTGAAAGAAGGTGAGAGAGTGAACTTCCTAGGTTCTGAAGATTTTTTCCTTTTCCTTTAGCTTAAAATAATCAGTATGCCAAAGTAGCATTTCCTACACTCTATCACTACAAAACAATGAAAGGCATATTAATTTTTTATAAAAATTATTTTTCCATTTTAACCACAAATGTGATTTTTGCTGGCAATATTACTGATGTACCTCATTTTTCCTTGATTTTATAATAACAAAAGAAAACTTATTATGAGTCATTCTTAAATTAATTTTCATGTTTACCAGCAAGTACACATTTGATGATTTCTTCTAGAGAAAGAAAACCATGGCTTATGAATTCTTCATGGTGTTCTTACCAAGTTCCTAGAAGTTATAAGATGCTAACACATAGGTTGATTCTTTGAACCAATAAACCTGGACAGATTTGCCTTTTAAAAATGGCCTAACAGTAGTATGAATCATCTCAATGATGCAATTTTACCTAAATTCATCAGGGATAAAAATCAATGGCTTATATAACAGACCAAGTCTTGTTTCCTGTTAGCTGCTCACATAGTCTAAAGTCCCTGATGACCCATATAGCAGCAAGTGAAAAAAAAAAAAAAAAGCAGTTGCTGGATTGATTGATATTTCAATATGTTGACTGTTATGAAGGCAAATTATACTGAACAATAAAAAGGGCATACTCTTTTGTCTATTTCTCAAAATATTCATGTTTGTGCACAAAATATAAATAATCTCTACAAATACTTGATCAAATGAAATAAGTTAGCACAAAGCCAGGTTAATTGTACTATCAGATTTCTATTATACCTCAAAAGAAAAGCATTTTAATCTTCAAGGTTTTGAAATCTTCCAATGACTACCCATGTGAAAATTCTTTTTAAAGACCAATAAAGTAAGCCTTTTATTTTGCATTTTACTACAAACAGCAATAACATAACACTATTAATTAAATTTTGGCCCAAATGAAACCAGAGCTGCCTTTTAAGATTTCATGATATCTCTTTCTATGTGAATTATAAAATGAAAATGTTCTTTGCCCTGGCATGTCTTCTACATACTCTTTATGCTAGATCATTTAAGCATATTAAGCAAGAATGAGTACACATTTTCTCAGTGATAGACTAGTTTATTGTTGTCATTGTTCCTGTTGGTGTTTTGAACTTTCTGATTTGAATTTCTTCTATAGATATAATTCCTCATTATTTTAGCCATGGTTATATTTTGAGCCACTTTCAATATGCCCCTTAATCAGAGCTATTTCTTTAAAATTAAATCAGAGAATAGATTCTACAAAAATAAACTTACTGAAGAAAGAGAGAAATTAGCTACATTCCATTTAAGGATGTGACAGGCAATGTGCAAGGAATCCCTCCCTTAAATGTATATTTTCTTTATCTGTTCTGCACTTGTTCAGTATATTCATACTAACAAATAGAAGCCATGTGGTTATAAATCTATTATCTATAGTATATTTTTATTGTGGATGATTCCTTAATGTAACCAAAATGTTGGAGTCTAGTAAAATCAGATTTGACTATATATATATAGAATGCAATTGTTACAAAACATTTAAACATTTTGAAGCATTTTAAAGTAAATTTTTAGAACTTCTATGAATGTATTATTTTAAAACTGAGAAAAGTAACTTTTGTGAATTTCTTTCCAGAATACCAAAGACAGGCATCATAAAGGTGCTTTATTGTTGTCGCTTTGTAGTTAGGGACCCTTGAGTCAGATCCGACTCATAGGGACCCTACATAAAACAGAATGAAATACTACCCTACACTGTGCAATATCTGTCACTATGTCAGTGCTTCTCTGCTCTTCACAAGGTTTTTGGTAGCTGATTGTTTTTTGGGAGTGGGGGGCCGAGTGCTCCTCCCAAGCCTACTGCACCCGTTATTCCCAGCATTCTCCCATCGAAGGACTACCCAGGTCCGACCCAGTTTAGCTTCAGAAATCTGAAGGGATGGACGCCAGGGTGGTAGGGCTTTTCCTCCTCTGAGCAATTTGTCCTCTCCCTGCTTTGTTTCAGTTTGAAATGTGATAAAAAGTGATTTTAACACTTGACATCTGAGTATATTTCCTCTGTAAATAGTAAAAATTGTGTAAATTATTCCATTTAATCTTTCTGTGTGGACCACCAGGAATCTGAAAAAAAAATATTGCAATTTATCTTTAGTAGTGTTTAAGACTGGCTGGGGTTTAGTTCAGTTGGTAGAGCCCTGCTCCACACTTTCTGAGTACCCCAGGTCCATCCCCCGCACCACAAAAATGGGAGGACAGGGCAGTCCATTCCCAAAACAATCCTGAAATAGTCAGTCATTGAAAACCCTAGGAGTGCCACTATGCATCAGATCCAATTCCAGGGCACCTAACAGTAACAATAACAATGTTTACGACAACATGGTGTGTCTATCTGCATCGTTGCTTTGAATAGCCTGCGTAGCTATCTCCTGCTACACACTTGTGTGCCCTGAACTTTCACTTTTATAATTCTTTTTGGAAAGAAACTTCCTTGTTATTCATGACTTATTTTTGTGTTACTTCTACTCTCTATCTACCCAGACTCCCAGTGAACTATGTGCTGTTATGGGATGGGGCTGGGTAGAACCGTTTTTACTAGCATCTTACTCCCATTGACATTCTGGAGGTTGTGAGTCTCTAGAGCTATGTAGAACCTGCCTACACAAGCCTTGTCAACCCTCAGCTTAGATGGGTTTGTGACATAACCCACCTCAGCTCTCAAGTCTCCTAAGGTTTAGTTGTTGTTGTTGTTGTTGTTGTGTGCCATCGAGTCAGTATCCGACTCATAGCGACCCTCATAGGGTTTTCAATGACTGTTTCGGGATTGCCTTGGGAGTGGATTGCCAGGGCCTTCTCCCATTTTTGTGGTGCTGGGAATTGAACTCGGGACCTCAGAGACTGCAGTGCAGCACTCTACCAACTGAGCTGGAGGTTTAGTTAGGATCCCCCAAATACCTCTCTGTTCTCCTAGCTAGTAGAGAATAAACCACTCACCTCTGATTCACTCCTACACATCTTCCACTATCCAGGACTGTCCTAGACATAGCTTTTCACAGCATTTCACAATCTACAAATCTTAGCTGTGTTGCTGAACCACTGAGTCCTTACTAATATACACGGCTTACCAAGGCAAAATACATAAAAGATGGCCTAGAAAGAGAATACAAACAAGGAGACTGAAGACATGTCTGAAAGAATTAATTTTAAAGAACGAAAGAGACTAGCAATGCCCAAAAGATGACAAAGCGTGGACTCCTGTGCATTTCCTTTTATTTCTTCCAAGGATCTTTTTCATAGATCACAATTAGTGTCACCCCCACTGGAGAACAATTTTCCACTAAGCATATATCACTATAAAACTCTGAGGCTTTTATTCCTTTCTGACCAAAACCTTAAAGGTAAAACAACTTGTTTTATTTTGACTTCACCAGATCACTTTACGACTACCTTAGCTAGCCTTTCTTTGAACCAATACGTCCAAATTTGTCTAGAAAAAGTTTACTGTTTTCATTGTTATTTGTTTCCTTTATTCTGTTTAGCATTTGCTCTGTCTCTCAGGATTTGACTCCCTATTACCTTTCATATAGCTATACGAATTTTGACTCTGCCCCTGACGGTGTCATATTAATTAAATGCATGAGTCAGAGAAGCAGTATGTGTGGTGATTAAGCCCTGGGGATTCTGGACTGAGACATAGTTCCTTCAAATGCTGCATTAGTATAAATACACCACCTCGGGCATGTTACTTAATCTCTCCAATCCTCAATTGGCTTTTCATAAAGTAGATATAATAATAGTGCCTTAAATGAGTGGTACTTATTAAAAGATTTAGTGAGATAATAAAGAAAATATTTAGCATAGTATTTGCTACTTAGTATGTGTTCAATGGGCTGTGGTTTAGCTCAGTTGGTAGAATACTGCTCTGCCATCTCTGAGGGCCTGGGTTTGATCCCTAGCACCCAAAAATGGAAGGAAGAACTGACAGCCTACTCCCAAAACAATCCTGAAACAATCAGCCATTGAAAACCCTATGAGTAGCAGAGAAGCACTGACAATAGTGCCGGGCATGGCACAGTGTGGAGTAGCGTTCCGTTCTGTTGTACAAAGGGTCGCTATGAGTCTGACCCTATTTAAGGGCATCTAACAATAACAACATGTTCAATAAATCTTAGTTATTACTCCCATTCAATAATAAAAGACCAGCACCTGGGTTTGTGGCTCAGTTGTAGAACACTAGCCTAGCGTGCATAGGCCCTAGGTTTAATCCTCAACATCACACAAAAATAAAATTTAAAACCAATTTTGTTGTTGCTGTTTCTACCATTCCTAGTCATTGGTTACCTTTCTCTTTACTTGGACTCTTCCTATTTACTTTGCTTCCCTAAATATTATTGTGTGTGTGTGTGTGTGTGTGTGTGTGTGTGTGTGTGTGTGTGTGTGATACTACTTTTAAGTACTGGGGGTAAATTCAGGGCCTTGCACATGCTAGGCAAGTGCTCTACCACTAAGCTGCACTCTTAGCCCCCTTTTTAAGTTTTTCATTTAGGGTCACTATGAGTCTGGCACAACTTGATAGCACCTAACAACAACAACATTTATTTTTTATTTGTGTGTATGTATGTATGTATGTATGTATGTATTTTCATTTTTTGCAGTACTTAGTGGCTGAATCTGGGGCCTTGCACATATTTAACAAGGGCACTACCAATGAGCTGCATCCCCAGCCTATTTTCTATTTTTCATTTTGAATCAGGTTCTCGCTAAATAACACTTGCAGACTACCTCTGGCCTTCGAACGCATGATCCTCCAGCCTGCACCTCTCAAGTCACTGAGATTACAGTCTTTCATCACTGGCCCATCTTATTTTTTGTTTTGAGACAGAATCTCACTCTGTTGTGCAGGCTTCCTCTGGCCTCAAACTAGCCTAGCAATCGTGACTCAGCCTCCAGAGTTGCTGGGATAACAAATGTGTGCCAGATGACTGGCAATAAGATGCCTATTTTTATCTCCTTTCTCAGTCACATCTCTCTTTTTTGTAGGATGAAAGAAAGACAAATTATGCCACACTAATTATCCTAAGCCTGCAGCTGTAGCCCTGTGCCATCGGATCCCATCAGATCTCAGAAGCTAAGCAGGGTCGGGCCTGGTTAGTACCTGGATGGGAGACTGCCTGGGAACACCAGAAGCTGTAGGCTTGAGAGAAGGACCTGGCAACCCCCTCCCAAAAATCAATCTGCCATTGAAAACCCTATGAACAGCAGAGAAGCACTGAAAATAGTGTTTCCCCTGTTGTACAGAGGGCCGCTATGAGTCGGATACCGACTTGATGGCACCTAACAACAACAACAACAACAACTATCCTAAACACATCACAGACTCTCAGAGTCACAAGATCTATTTGTTATTTGCGGTACTGGAGGTTAAACCCAGGGCCTCATGCTTGCATTCTTTGCAAGTGCTGGACCACTGAGCTGCCCCCTCCCAGTCCTTTTTGTTTGTTTGTTTGTTTTTGAGACAGGGTCTCGCAGACTGTTTCTGGTCTCAAACTTGAGAATCACAAGATCTATAGATGCTGTGGCCCCTGCTTGGCTGGAATCCCTTTCCCCTTCCCCTCCTTTTTTATTATTTATTTATTTATTTATTTATTTATTTATTTATTTTTTAGTTTGTTTTGTTTGGCAATTTCCTATTCATCCTAGAAGACTAACCTCCACTGCAGTACCCAGTGTTAAGCCCTGCCTTTTTTCCCAAGGCACACTGAGTAGTAGTATTCTTGATGTTCCCATAAAAATGTTACTAAAGATCTGAGCTGCAGGCCAGGTGTGGTGGTGCATGCCTGTAATCCCAGTGGCTCCGGAGGCAGAGGCAGGAGGATCGCAAGTTCGAGACGGGAGGCAGTCTGGGTAATTTAGCGAGACCCTGTCTCAAAAAGTAAAAAAATGGGCTGAGGGTGCAGCTCAGTGGTCCAGCACTTGCAGAGCATGCAATGGCAAGGCCCTGGGTTCAACCCCCAATACCACAAAAATTAATAATAATAATAATAATAATAATAATAATAATAATATCTGAGTTGCTACATAAAGTGTTACATGCAAAGGTTTCTTTTTCTTCCTTCCTTTCTTCCTTTCTTTCTTCCTGTCTCTCTCTTTCTTTCTCTCTCTTTCTTTCTCTCTTTCTTTCTTTCTTTCTGTTGTCTGAGACAAGGTCTCACTATGTAGCCCAAGCTGGCCTTGAACTTGCAATCTTCCTGTTGCAGGCAATGGGTCTCTCTATGTGGTTGTCTCATGCCACACTGAGTTTCTTGAAAGCAGGAGCTATGAGCTATAGAGTCTTTACTGGATGGATATGGATTCTTTAACATGCAAATGTCACATAATGCTCAATATACATATTCTGAATGCATGAGAATCTTCCACCTTCTACACATTTTTTCACACTTATGGACTTCAAATTGCAGAGAAAGTTGAATGAAGAAAAGGAAAAATAAGAAAAGCAAAGTGAATGATGCAGGAATGTGGTCTACACAGAGAGACGTTTCAATTTCTTCTGTGTTAGTTGATTTGTTTTGACAAAAAGTCCTAGAGCCACTATCCCATAAAAGCCTTCCTTTTGAGCTCTACTATGCTTTATCAACAAACATAACTTGTTATGACATAAAATTACTTCTTCCCAGGCAGCTCTTCACCATCACTTAGAATCTTAATCATTGGCAACATAAAGATTGTAAGACTAAACCTTAAGAGAACTTTTAGTTCAACCAAATTATGAGTATCTACTATAGTAAAGGTTCCCATTTTTTTGAATCAACAAAACTATCAACTGATTTTTAAAAATCCATCATGAAATAAAATAAAAGGTGATTTTTCTCATAAAAATATCTACATCTTCCCAGACATATGCGTATTTTATGTACGGTAAAATATGAGGGCATAAAATTGTCATAGGTTGTTAAAAAATGTTATAAACTGTCTTGCTATGAGTTTAAAATTTCCAATGTAATTAATTACATTAAACTTATGCTATTAGATATCAACCATTTCTAGAATAACTGCAAAATATAAGATTACAATAAAATTTACAGAATTATTACTGGGAGTAAATTTGATAGCCATGATTGTCAGGCTGACCTAATACAAGCTTTTCTATCAGCAAGTACTTAGACATAAAGTCACAGGTGAGTATCTCTAACCATTGGCTATTTAAGGAAATGAGAAAGTCTCTGACAAGCTTCTTCTCAGCAACTAGCTGCTAGGAAATAGGTCTCAGGCTGAGGTCTGATATCTGATTTATTCTTAACTGCCTGAGATTAATCCCCTAAACCCTTCTCCAAAGCATATGAGGCATCCTCTCATTCTTTCATTACCTAAAAGTCTTTATTATAAGAAAGAAATTAAATTTATCACACAGAAGTTATTCTATGCAACAACATATGACATACAGAGAAGGAGACACTGCCAAAGATCCAAGTATATTAAGATCACAAAATTAGGTAAAAGACAGAGGGGTGCCCTTCAATAGCTGGTCCATTCCTATTTTCAATAGAAGCAATGATTCACAAACTTAAATAGTATAGTAGAAACTTCCAAAGAAAAAAAAATTCTCAGGATTGACTTCATTTTAAAAAGACTAGAAAAACCAAGTGTGGCAGCTCACACTTCTAATCCTAGTGACTCAAGAGGCAGAGGGAGGAGAATCAAAGGTTCGAGGCCAGGGGCAGGCTGTATAATTTGGTAAGACTCTGTCTCAAGAAAAAAAAAAATGGGATGAGGGTGAAGCCCATAGTAGAGCACTTGCAAAGTATGTACAAGGCCCTGGGTTTAATCTCCATCCATACCAAAAAAAGAAAACAAGAAAAACAGAAAAAATATTGCAGCATAATTAAAATCTGCATGAAATGTAAACTCAATCCAGTTATTGTTGCTATCTATCAAGAAAATAAAACTTAAAATTAGTTTTCCACTTTTTGTAGATGTTGGAAAGAATTTCTACCTCTAGCACAAATTTATCACCAAGACATTGAAAGAAATGAATAAGTTCTTGGTATCTTTATTCCTATCGATTTTAATTTGAGCCTAAGTCAAGTTTCCTTACTATTGCTTACATTTTCCCCTCAATTTGGAATAGTCAGCCTGCTACAAAAACTTCATGTACCATTACATTTACTTGGCTCCAATTTGGTGTGATATTATCTTTTCTACATATTAGATCAACTTCCATTATTTTCTTATTAGCCCATTAAGAACTAAAGTACTTATGGTTGCCAACTTCAATCCTAATAGAGGTTACTTTTATCTCTTTGACTGGTAAAAGAATGGCAAATAAGCACAATGGTGGACTTTCATGGTGATGCTATTCTATACTGCTTCAAATGCAATCCAACATGCTTCCCAACATCATAAAGGTAAGATGCTCTCATTTTAGGTACCACTTTGGTTACAGACAAACCCAGAACGGGCACTTGGTGCAGTAATAAGGTGGCCATGGAGATATCGCAGAATATACTTCAAGTATTTTTTAAGGTTATTATCCAAAAAAAGAAAACTATTTTTAAAAAATGCTTGTGGAGAATTCACTGAGCCCAAAGAACACATCTGAAGAAGACCCAAAAATTGCATTGTGAGAATGACTAATTTAGAAGATTTAACAATTTTTCTCCTGTTCCTAGAAACCCACCTAAATCAAATTTCTAGATACATTCAATGCTTACTGAAAGTGAAGTGAATCTGAGACATTTACTGATGAAGATCAAAGAACACAGTCTTCAGTGTGGATTGCACCTCAACATCAACAAAACAAAAATCCTTACAACTAGGACAGTAAGCAACTTCATGATAAATGGAGAAAAGATTGAGGTTGTCCAAAGTTTTGCTTTACTTGGTTCTATAATCAAAACCCATGGAAATAGCAGTCAAGAAATCAAAAGACATTACATTGGGAAAAGCTGTTGCAAAAGACCTCTTTAAAGTATTGAAAAGTAAAGATGTCACACTGAAGACAAAGGTGTGCCTGACTCACGCCGTGGAATTTTCAGTCCCATCATATGGTTATGAAGTCTGGACATTGAATAAGGGAGACAGGAGAAGAAATGATGCTTCTAAATTAGGGTGCTAGAGATGAATATTGAATATACCATGGACTGCCTAAAGAACCAAGAGATCTGTCCTAGAAGAAGTGCAACCAGAGTCCTCTTTGGAAGCAAGGTTGGCTAGGATACATCTTATGTATTTTGGACATGTTGTCAGGAGAGACCAATCCCTGGAGAAAGACATCATGTTTGGGAGAGTGGCAGGTCAAGGAAAAAAAAAGAACTTCAACTAGATGGATTGATACAGTGACTGCAAAATAGGCTTAAATGTGAAAAGATCATGTGCTTGGTACAGATTTAGGGAGTGTTTCATTCTGTTGTACATAGGGTTGCTGTGAGTCAGACTTGAATTGATGGCACCTAACAACAACCACAAACACATTCAAAATTGACAGTCTGGGGTTTTCAATAAAGTCATCACCATACGTGCATCCACTGAATAAAAATGCCCATCTTTTCCTGCACTGAATATCGTATATAAGACAGATCAAAGTTACCTGCAATAGCAGGTCCTGTAGCAATGAAATTCAACCAGCATGTACCAGTAACATCTAGACATATGAGATGAAGCAGAGGGACACTAGTTCCTACCAGGTAACACTCACAACAACTTTCTGGTGGTCAACAGGACAATGAATTAGAGCAAACAACAGTTTCTACTGGCAATTGAAGGCAGAAGATGGAAGATCTTTGTCAACTAGGTTCAGCATTTGCAGAAGAAAATCTTGGTTACATGTCCTACCTGCCATGGAGACCTTAGATTCATGATGACATGAATATAATTAGCTGCAAAATACTACACACCTAGATCTCCCAATACTGGGCATCTAACTTTTGAACAACTGCCAATGTCAGGGAAAGCTGCCAGAAAAGTTCATTTAGTTAATTAAGAGAGTTTCATATAGTTAGAAATATTTATTTCTATAATAGCTGTCATTTAGAAACTATAAACTAACAGCTGTTTTATTAAATGTGTATGTCTGGCATCTCAGTAATTTCTCATAGTGATGTTGTGAGGTCACTTTTTTGTTATTTCCAGCTCCTGAATGAATAAATAGAGACAGTGAGGTTAAGTTAGCCTTATCAGTTTCTACCATAGGTACCAATAGATACTAAAGCAGATCATATACTATATGCTATGCATCAGAGTATATACCATATACTCTCAAATCTAATCTTCACCCTTCCAACAGTTTTAAAGGATTATAAAATCAGATGTAGATTAGAATTGCACATTGAAAGGGGGCAGTTTAGATTAGAGAATATATGGTAGTATGCCATCTATTAGAGAGAAGACATCTTAATTTATAACCATAAATTTTAACTTTATTCCCTGGGAGGGATTCCCTTTTTCATAAATGATATATGAAGTCCAAACCCTTGTCCTCAACTTCCTACGTTTTGTCCTATTTTTCTGTACCCACATATCTTACTTCACTCACAGGAGAGAAAGAAGCACTTTCATTTCTCCAGTTACACAGGCAAACATAATTAGGGTATATATTAGGGAAAATACAACCTAACAGACAACTTTTAAGGGAATAATTCACCAACACTTTTACAAAAGATGAACTTGGGCTTCTCAGGAAACACATGTGATAGCACAGTCCTATTTGAAGAATGTCACCCAATAAAAGCAATGAACAAAAAAAAAAGAGAGAGAAAAGCTACAAGGTGGTATGTGAGGCTGATTCTGTGGCTACAGAATCGATCTCATCTCACATCAAACAGCCAATCTTTTCCCTTCTTTGTGGCATTTTTTATATAAGAACACATGGAACCAGAACTTGAAAAGTGATGGTGATTATTAGGATTTTTTTTTAAGATGCAGTCTAGCTTTGTAGCTCAAGTAGGCTCTGGCTTTGAACTCACAATCCTTCTGCCTTAGCCTCCCACCCACAATCCTCCCACCTCAGCTTCTGGAGTGCCGGGATTATAACTGTACACTGCCATACACAGCTTTAGGATATTTGTTAAAGGAAGAAAATATTTTAACTTATGACTATTTCTTGTAAAAAGTAGTTTTTTGTTTGTCTGTTGCTCTGGGGATGGAACCGAGCATCTCCTGCCTGCTTGGCAGGCACTCTACCCCTGAGCCTCACCCTTGACCTGAAAGTAGTTTGCCCCAGACAATCACTTCATTTCTGTTATCCTTTTTATACAAGTAAGCATATACTGTCTCATCATTTAACTGTATTAGATTTAGAAGAAAGTATCAGATGGGTAATTCAGTGATATTTTGTTTTCAATAGTTTGGTAAAGTGTAGCAGACTGATCTATATTAGTGTAAGCACTGAAGTGCATGTAGTTGTTTTTTGAAATCAATTTATATCTTATCCTTGATTGCCTTCATCTTGTAGATGAAAGCTCTGTAGACATTTTCTAGCCTTGCTATTTCTGCATTTCCTAACCCTCCCTCGGGTGTCTGTTCCCCAAGTCATATACCATTTAACATGCAAGCCCTGAGTAATTCATTTCAAAAAGTACCTCATACCTTTCTCTGGGTTGGGCACTATAGAGGAAATCACTTAATTGTAAATCACTTTTAGTCACACTAATTGCACAGTAAACTGTACAGGAATCTGAGTGGTAAAATGTGGCATAGAGGTCACACTTCTGGTTTTATTTATTAACGATGGAGGAAAGTCTTTAATATTTCCATTCTTACGTTGAATGCATTTATCATCTTCAAACTTTTTACTAACCTGAAATTGTCATAGTTCCTTGGCTACAGCAATTCAGTTAATCTGAAATTGAGCAAAGACAGTAAAGAAAAGCCACCAACTGTTTTTAGCACAGTGTTTTTACAATGTACATTTCTCTTTAAACTCACTAATCACCATGATCTTGGCAATAAAAGCTTCCTACATAAAGAAGAAAATACTTCAAGCATTATTTTTCTTTCTTCCTACCTCCCACATTTTTTAGCCTGAGTTACCACTGTGTAAATATGAGTCACTTGTTTTTGGATGCATATTTTATAATAATTCACCTCAGGATATACTAATTAGATCAGGCCATTAGCACTTTTGAAATACAAACCCCCACCCAGACTCCATGGTCAAACAAAAATATCTGTCACAGAATAAAAGAAATAGAGTACTACCTTTGTGCAAAAAAATAAAAGAATGATTTAAAACATTCCATGCATGGTATAGTTATGGCTTGAGCAGAAAAGGACATTAAGTAGTGATAGGGGTCGGAAGTATCTAAAAACCTAAATATAACATTGTGGGGCTCCTTAGCCAGGGATTGGAACCCCACACCTCACTGGTGTTGAGTGCAAGAAAGACACAACCACTCTGGGAGTCCTTCAGGGAGACAACTCAGAATTCAACTCTTTTCCTGCCATGGTGCTTATAAGCATTTCAGGCTAGCCAGTCAGAATCTGTGATGTTTCCATGACATTTTGGGTTAGCCAATCAGCACCTTGTGACTCAGCAAAAAAATTGAGAAGGGAGCAAGAAACTTGAGAAAGAACTCGCCCGACCACAGTGGGCAGGAGCCATCTTGCCTCAATCTCATGGACTCAAACTGGGTGTGCCACAGCCAGTCAGGACTTGGGGTGGGCTAGACACACCTTGACCCACACAGGCTCAGGACTGTGTTCCCTCCCTTCCTGTCTTGGCCCCATATTACTTTCTAGATTTATCCCTATATAATGTCTCAGTCTTTTCAATAAAATCTTACCAATCATGTACTTAATAAACACTTAATGAGTTAAAAAATGAATGGATATCTTACACTGCTTAAATTAAAAATTATATATTTGGTTGCTTTTCATTTATTTATTTAATGTTCATATTCCTACTAGCTGTGGACTCTGTACTGGGCCATAAAGCCATAAAAGTGAAAAAAGAAAGAGGAAATTAAAGCCTAATATAATAGGCCTAATTTGAAGAGCACATAGGAAGGATGCAACCCAGTAGTTCAGAAGTGAAGTACCAGGGAAAGCTTCCAAGAAGCATGGGTTTTTTAAATGTAATCTGCGTGCAGTTAACAGGGTGAGGTGAGGAAGGGATACTTTGGCAAGGTAGAGAAAAGAAGTGTTGTGGAAGGAAGGAAAAATGGGAGGGAAGAAAGGAAGGAAAAAAGGGAGGGAGGAGAGAAAAGTGTGAAGGAGGGAGGGAGGAAAAAAGGAAGGATAGGAGGAAGGGGCAGAAGGAGGGATGAGAGAGAAAAGGAGTCACCACTAACCCTAACCCACCCCCCTCCCCCGCTGCAGGAGAGAGAATATCACTGTGGGATCACATAGCTGTAAAGCAGTGAAAAAAAGAGGCTATATTTTCACTATACATTCCCCCGTGACCATAGTTTCATTTCAGTTCCATGAGGTCTTCATAATGTACAAAACATACATTCAGAATGTGGCAACTTTCTCATTAATTCTTGTTAATTGATTTGTAACATTTATTTGTAATATTTATTACCTTTCTAAAGATGAGTTATAACCTTTAAAATATCTGAAGTTTTTTCTTAACAATTAAAATATGTGATGCTGAAGGCTTTTAAATCTTAATTCTTTAATTCTTTTGCTGAAACATCTATAAGAGTTATCTATCAAAATAACCTGAAGGGAAAAGCTTTGCCTTGTGTTAATAAAATGTTATACTTAAATAATGCTTTTAGCTAGAAAGCCCTGACTTTTTACATAATCATTGTATGATGTGTAGCAAGTTGGAAATAACCCAAACAAGGTTTACTTCTTAATAATGAAACCATCCTTCCAATAAAATTAATTGTATTATTGGTATTATTTAAAGTGTACTGATTATGATGTATATATGGAGCTGGATAATTTTTTAAATATGTGTATCATTCGAATAGTTTTTAACAACCAGTGACAACATTATTTGATATTGTTATTAGTATTTCATCACAAGGAATACTAATGTGTTTTAATATGACAATTGTATCAAGCATTGTATGTTATTAGTGTCTGCATAAGTATAGAAAAACATTGAAGAATTGCTTATTGTGAACATAATGAAACATTACATAAAGTTTGACAAACACAAGAAGTGTTATCACTCAAAAGCCTATTGGAACTGTTGGCATTTTACCTACTGTAAGGGTTTCACAAACTGGGTATAAATCAGATGTGTGATACCACCAGGCAAATACATTGCCCAATATCTTTTCCCATCCTCTCATACTGACACCTTAATCTCCTTCTGTAAGCTTCTCTCTGGCTTTTTTCCAGAACTAGATGCCAGAGCAGGCAAATTTCTCTATAGAACTATTTGCAACATAAGCCCCAGAGTCATTCAACCCTTCCATTTGTAGGAAGTGCCATCTTAGCATCCTAGACATCTGGATTAAGATTTCTTGGAAATATCACAGTGTATATCTGCCTCTCCCCTCCACTACACACACACAAAGAATGAAAAGAGAAAAATTTGACATTACTGAATACAATGATGAATGACTAACCCTTAATTCAAATAGTTTCTGTCATAATTACAATGTTGTGTGGTCACTGGAGTATCAGAAACTAAAATAAAACTTGTGGAGTAATCATTCATTACATAATAATATTTTACTCTGCTAAGCCTAGCATTTCCTTGTGCTGAATACTGTTTTTATTTAAACACGTTGGGAAAGACATTTTCCCCTTGACGTTGTTGTTAGGTGCCATCGAGTCAGTATCTGACTCACACAGGACCTCAGAGACTGTAGCACAGTGCTCTACCAACTGAGCTAAATCCCAGCCCCCCCTTGACATAGAAGTGAGCATTTCTTTCCTTCAGTATATTTATCATTATTATTTTAATTTGTATTAACATTTCTTTAGATTCCAAACAAATTAAAAGACTCACAATAGTTATTATACAAATATTGTTAAGAGAAGTTCTCTCTAAACAAACATTGTAACTATTATTTCTATGCTCCTTGGATAACTCCAAGTGAGAGGGCTCTTTCTCTTATCTAAAATCCCTTCAGTCCCATCATTATCTTTTCTTTTTTATCCAATCTATGAGAAAGCTAAACTTTCAACCCACCTCTTTCCCACCTCTGCTCTTAGTTCTTATTTCTTTCTAACCTCCTTTTTATATCTCTCAGTCTCCTAAAACTTCCCTGGATATTGGAGGGGTAAATGAGATCCTAGTCAATATTCTACAAATACAAATTAACCATTTGGAGGACAATTTGGAAATATCTATCACAGTTTCAAATATAACCATATAACCATTTTTAGGGCTTTATTCCACAGGTATACAGTATTAAGGAAGATAAAGAATTTGAAGGCAACTGGTAATAGTGAAATATTTTAAATAAATCATAAATGTTGTCAATATGAAATTGGGTTAAATAAATGATGGCATAGTCATACAATGACAAATTCAGTTAAATCTACATAGTCTATTTCTGTATTGGCTTTTAAAATGCCCGTGATGAACTGTTGAGTAAAGAATACAAAGAACCCCAATATACATGAACATGACTCAAAAACCCATTCCTTTGACATTTGTTGTTGTGCCCTCAAGTCTGTCCTCCTCGTAGCGACTCTACATACTACAGGCAAAACACTATTGTCAGTGCTTCTTTGCTATTCATTGGGTTTTCGATGGTTGATTGTTTCAGGAGTGGGCTGCCTGGTCCTTCTCCCAAGACTACAGCACCTGGTATTCCCAGGTGATCGCCCATCCAAATACTAACCAGACTGACCCTGCTTAGCTTCCGAGATCTCACAGGATCAGATGCCACAGTGGTATGGCTACAAGCATTTGACACTTAGGACCCAAAAATTAGTTCCTCCAACCTCTCTTCCTGACCCCTTTTCAGTTTTTGAGTCTCAGATTTTTATTTAATTTTCCTAGAATCATTTAGTGTTACTGAAAACATGTATTAAACCTTATCCTGCAAGATGCAATACAGGCCTGCAAAACTGAACCAACTGACTAAGAGTGTGATGATGTAGTAAGAAAATATTATTAAAAGTGGCACTATCCAGCACACTGATGCATGCTAAACTGAGGAGGTACAACACAGTAGGACCATCATGGATGTTTCCAGTGATGTGAATTCCAGCTTCTGGCACTTGCTATCAATGACCAGATCTTCTACTAATGAGAAGTTTCACTAAACACTTGGATTCATCTTCAGCAGATATATCAGTTGCCAAGTTCAGTTACTGCAGAGATTAGGAAAAGAGAAACTTTTCTCAGTTGTGCTCTTTATATCCCAAAAAAGGTACTTAAGACTATTAATTTTCCTTTGAATATAATTTCTATTCTGTCACATAGGTTTTGGTGTAAACTATTCTCTTTTTCACTGTTCTTGACATATTAACTTTTTTTTCCTCCCTCATGGTGCTGGGGATCAAACTCAGGGTCTTGCACATGCTAGGCAACCACTCTACCACTGAGCTACATCTCTAGCCTAATTTTTCTTCTATTATTGGCTTTGTTCTGTTTACCTAGAGATTCACTTATTAATATCCAAAGGTTTAGCATATTCCCCTTTATTATCAATATTTGTTTATTGGATTATGATTTAAAATGTATCTATAAAAACTTCACTTGTTAAAAAGATGTTTAGGATTTACTCTGAGGCCAAGTACATAACCATAGATAATTTTATTTGAAAGCCATGAACTTATGTATATGCACATCTGTATAAATGTCTATGTATTCAAGGTTTCTTCTTTGTTATATCATTGCACTTTTCTATACCTTTGTTTTTGTTTCTTATTAAACATATCACATTCTGAAAGAGAAAAAATAGTGAAATGAAAAAGTTACGGATCTGGATACAGAATGATTCCATTTCCTTTACACGTATGTGTATACCAACAGTGTATGAAAAAGTTTCAACAATACTCACCAAAATGAGCAAGGCTGATCTCTAGGAGGAAGGATCATAGTTGACTTCATTTCTGAGAAATTCACTCAATGAGCTAAACAAATTAACATTAGATATTACATAATTGAAAAGGAGCAGAGAATTACAAGCCTTATTGAGCTGTGGAAGCTCCCGCAATTCTCATCTCTGCCCACCAAACTCACAGCCTTTGAAAATTCAAATTCTTAACTCCTACGAGTTTCTTGAGGGACAAGTCGGCAATACCTATGAAGAATTTTAAATGAATTTTTTATTTATTGAAAGGGGGAAGTGTGTGTTTGAAAAAAATCTCAAAGGATATAAACAAAACCTTTAATTTTGGAAAAATTAAAGGCAAGTGGGATTGGAAGATAGAGTACTTGGAGAACTTGGAGTACTTTTCATGAGCTCATATAACTTTTATAATTAGAAAATTCCTACTTCTACAAAATTATTAATATTTACAAGTCATGTAATATCAAGTTACTCATAAATAGGAAAAACTGAAATGTCTAATATGCTCATTAAACATCTCTGAGCCATTATACTAAAGAAATGAAATGATATGCCTACTGTGCAGGAATTTATAATTTTGTCAGAAGGTAAGGCTTACAAACAAATCAATTTAAGAATAAAAAGAAAAGAAAGAAAAGAAAGCCTAAGCCTACTGAAGTTCTAAGTTGGCTGTCATCAAATGCATATGGCCAAGATGCAAAAAATGGCAGTGGGATTATTTGAAACAAAAGATCAATATTTGGGAAGTGATGATTAATATAACAACCCAGGGTTTATAGGACCAAAAATCAAATGAGGGACTCAAGCTAATGGGAATTATCTAGTGTGTGCAAACTTTGGAGATTATGGATGGAGACAGAGACAAGAACATGGCAGAACAAAACATGGGCATTTAGGGATGAGCTCATAGATTTCCAGAAAAGATTTTTTTTTTTTTTCATTGCAAAAGTTCTCAGAGACTAACATCATGATTTAAAAGCACTAATGGTTTCTATGGAAAATTGTTCATGATAATCACGTTGTATTAGAAGATATACCAGTATTAGCAAATTGATTTGGAAAATGTAGACATATATGGCTTGAAATAAAGATATAGGGATGGAATTATACACCAAAGTAGTAAGGATATATAGATACTGCTCAAAACAACAGAAGTTCATCTAATAAGATCTCTCAAAAAATGACTGGATTACCTTTCAAGGTCATACCAGGCTTCATGGGGGTTCCCTGAAAGATGTGTCCATGTCCTAATGCTTAGAATCTGTAAATATTACCTTATTTGTGTCAAAGGTCTTTGTGGATGTAATTAAGCTAAAAATCTTGAGAAGAAGAGCTCATTCTGAATTATCTGGGTGGTTTCTGAGTCTAATGAAGAGTGTCCTAGTAAGAAACAGATAAAGGAGAAAACAATGTAAAGAAAGAGGTAGATAGTGTATCAATATGGTCATAACCCTTGAAATTCAGCAAGCAAGGGAAACTAGAAGCAAGGCATGGATTCTGCCTTGGAGTCCCTGCCGGGAGTGCAGCCCTGCTGAACATCTTCTAGTGTCTGGCCTCCAGACACTAGGACAGATGTCTTTTCAAGCCATTAAATCTGTGGCAGTTTGTTACAACAGCCCTAGGAAATGAACACAGAGGTAGTGAGCCTCCCATTGCTACATATATTTAACAGGCCAGATTCTACTGCTCAGAGATTTTATACACAATTCTTGCCCAAGGTAAAAAGGCTGAATTCAGTGATATCTGATGGTCTTTTGGACTCCAGTCTTCTAAATTTTAACTTTCACCTAGATACCTTACCGAAAACACAGCCTCATCCTATTATTTATTGTGTCATTTCTGTGTAATGCATATTAATGATCAAAATGTTAGTATTTGGATAGTTACAGATGATTCAAAGGTTTTATTTCCAAACTTGTTAATATATAAGATTCAGTCATTACCTATATTCTGTCTTGTTTTTTGTTTTTTGTTTCTCTCTCTCTCTCTCTCTTGTCTCAGTACAAAAAGTTAAATCAACTACCATGAAAAAATTAGATGTTCAGACTATGCAGCTGTCAATTTTCATACTCCTTGGGAATATTTTCTGGAAAAATAAGTGGAATTTGGCTGCTACATTTGTTACCAAATCATTGGAAATTCCCTTATTTCACTTTGAGTCATTCTAAGACAGACTTATTTTTAGCCATTTGCCTGATGTTGTCATAAATCAGGGTTCATCTCTATATCTTTGTGACTTATGTCTCATTTACATACATAAATATTGAGAAGTGGTGGGTAGACATTTCTCTCTTTCTTACACAAGACACTTAAGCAGTTGACAAGATGTCCTATAAATTTGCAAGTTAAAAAGTCCAATGTTCTAAATTTGTTCAAATTTAATGTTCTTCCATTCTTTCTCCAATAATAAAAGTTAGCAATTAAATTTCTATTTACAGGATCCCCTTACAGGATTCTCTGAGTATTTTCAACAAATTCAATTTTTTAAATTTCTATTTCAGATAATCTCATGATATTTTATTCTACACCTGCATTACAGCTGAGCAATACAAGTTTGCATATGCTTTGGAACGTTGCATTCCAAATGTTCCCTTAATTTTGTGAACACATGGAAGCCTTACAATGATTGTCTTTTACATATATAATAAATTATAATACCAAAGCATTGGTACATGAGGTATCTCTGTTTATGGTAATCTTTCCCACTCTTACTCTTCTCCCCCACTATCCTTCTCCTCTGTTACCATCCCATAATATCCTTCCCTCCCTGACCGTTCTAGGAGCTCATGATGTAAAGGCAGGTTCAGAGACATGCACCAGAGACTACTACATGACACAGTTATGGCAAGGGCCATAGCTAAGTTATTAACACAGAGGGTGCTATGGGAAAGAAGGGGAGAGAAGACTCATGACAGGCTGAAGGATAAGGGAAGTCCCTCTGGAAAGGTCTGGACTGAAGAAAGTCCTCAGGGCTGTGCAGGACCTCCAACAATGTAGAAAGAAAGTGGGCCTCATAGAACAGAAGAGGAAGCAAAGGCTTACCAAGGAAGTGCATGGAAATAAGACTTGAAGATAGTAGAAGAAGAAAGTGATGGGCTATTATGGCAGGGAGTATAGCCTGGATCAGTCTTGGATTTTAATTTACAGAGAAAAGGGAGTGACAGAAAGCTTTCAAGTACAGAAAAGGTTTGCTTGTACAAAATTCAGATGACATATATATAAAGTTAAATTGGAGGGGAAAAAAAACCCTGCTGGACCCCAAGGCGATCTTTCTTTTAAAGGGTAAGTTTGGGAAACAGTATTCTGAGATAGAGATGGTGAAAGAGGAGATCAATGGAGTCACTAGGAGAAGAGATTATGGGACTTGATTAAACTGGGAAGTGGGGTAAAAAGGGCAGTGGGTCAGGCCACCGGGTATGACCTTCAAAGTCTGTCTGCTTCATAGTTCAGACTTGCTTGTTCCAAAGAAATGGGCTGCCTGTCCTCTGTTAAAAAAAAAAAAAAAGGAAAGTCCAGTAATATACTTTTAAATGTATCACACAACTTGAAATACCACTTGAATTTAATCCAAGTTGTTCAAAACAGAGCTCCTCAAAATCAAATGGCAGTCTGGCTGCCTCACTCCATGTGGTTTGCAAGTAGGATAAGCAAACTTCCCACCATCTGTTGTTTTCCTAGCTTGCTAGAGCAAACTCTAGAACTCACTCTTCTAGGTGATCGCTTATTGCTTTATTAATTTTTAGCCCAAAGAGAAGACCTCTTATACCGTGTATGTTTATGGATTAATGCACATAAGGGGAGTGGGGGACTATGTTTAATATGAGGTTTCAGTTCTGCTGTCCTCAGTCCAGGCACAAAGTACAGCTGCCATCTCCCAAGCCAGCCAAGGCCACCCTCCCTATTAGTTCTACAATTGTCTTTTATTTGCTGCATTTGACTGAGCCAGTCCTAAAGTGCCCTTCAACCCAGGCTGAATGCAGTCTGACCACTTACCTTTCATGGATCCGCTTCCATTCTGTTTTCTTCTTTCATGAGTATGTGCTTTTCCCAGCACGTTTCCCTGCAGCTAGGTCCTTCTTGCTCTCTGTGGAGAGATGAGAAGTGAGAGGCTATGAGGTCTAATCATACTTACTACGTACCAGATTAAATTCTTCTATATATGGGTGAGGGGTTCCTTTTGATTTGGTTTCCTCTTGTACCCAGAACCTTTGTGAGGTAGAGTTTTACTTACTTGTGACAGTATTTGAAAAAGAAAGAGGAGGGCAACTTGTTCCCTTGCAAAGCTCAAAGTCTACTCCCTTGACAAGAAAGAAAATACTCGCTGGAGATGCTTTCTTTGGAAGAAAGACTATTGTATGGCAAGAGTAGACTGAGTGCAAGATAATCCCTTCTTTCTCATGAGTGTTGTGCTTTTCAGAGCAGTACAGCAACCCTGTTCAGCTCTGTGAGGTCTCAGAATTATCACTTGTATTCTCTGTTAGCTGGTGGCAGTGATCCGCAGGCCTAGAAGTTGCTTGATTTTTTATGAACATTTTAGTTGTAAATATTTCAAAGGTTGTTGTTGTTAGGTGCCATCCAGTCGGATCTGACTCATAATGACACTACGTACAGCAGAATGAAAGACTCCCCGATTCTGTGCCAGGCACATGATCTTATTTGTGTTTAAGCCCATTGTTGCAGATCTAGTTGAAGGTTTTCCTTCTCTAGAATTGGTCCCTCCTGACTACATTTCCATAGTAAGTAAGATGCAGATTTTGAGGGTATAGAATGACAAGTCAATTCATACATACAGTGTGCAATTACAAATCTATTATGGATATTTTCATCCTCTTAAACATTTTACAAAAAATTTTTCATTAATATGTAATGATAATTATACATATTTCTGAGGTATATGTGATTTTTAAAAATTGCATGGAATATCATGAGATTCATTTAGAAGTTGCTTAATTGGCAGGGAGGACCACTCAGCCAATTCTCAAACTTCACCCACACAACTAGAGTTAGATATTTCTTTGAAAATGGATTTGCTATTTCTTTTAAGGCCTCCCCAGATTCAAAAGTGTAATGGGCCAGGGATGGTGGTATATGGTTATAATCACAATTATCAGGAGGTTGAAGCAGGAAGATGGTAAGTTCAAGACCAGCCTTGGCTATGTAGTAAAACCCTATCCCAAAATAAAATAAAATAGACTGATAGAAAATGATAAAATGATGATAGCTCCAGTTCCTTCTCTGACCTTTGCTCTTGTACCTGTGGGATGAGGCTCTAGTATAGCAGAGTAATTCTCTGGAGCTTGCAACAGCCATTTAAAGTCCTGGAGGCCTTTTGGAAATAGAGCAAGAGGAGGAGATACAGGCTAGTTTCCCCTAGCTGGATAATGATCTCCTTAAATAGGCTTGGTCCTGTGAGTTAGGCTAAGAATTTCTCTAGATTCTTCAGAGATGAAGAGATGTTTTTTTAGAATAGACCAAGAAAGTAGTGCCTGTAATAGAAGAAGTTCTTTATTAGTAGCTGGGGAGATAGAGATCTGAGCATTGGTTTTACCATTAACTAGCTCCATGATCCAGGACAAGTCACTGAAATTTGAACTCCTGAGTATCAGATCCCTTAAAAATAAAAGCCCCCAATTCAAACAGAAAAATAGGGGCAAAAGATATGATCACCTGCTTGTTTTTCATTTGTGTGTGTGTGAGAGCATACACAGAAGTGTTAAACCAAAACTGTCACAAGAGTTCAGGAAGGACAAAACCAAGAAGCCAGAAATAGATGAACTGAAAAACTTCCTGAGATGGTTTCAATACAAACCATCATTATCTTCTTTCCTACCACTTCCCGGCAGAGAATCTCTGGATTATCTTGGATCCCTTTTGTCTCTAACATATGACCCTTTCTAAAAAAAACCAAACTTCTTGTTGTTGTTGTTAGGTGCCATGGAGTCGGTATCCGACTCATAGCTACCCTCATAGGGTATTTCAATATTTCAATGGCTATTTCGAGATTTCCCTGGGAGTGGATTGCCAGGGCCTTCTCCCATTTTTGCAGTGCTGGGAATTGAACTCAGGACCTCAGAGACTGCAGCACAGCGCTCTACCAACTGAGCTAAATCCCAGCCCAAAAACAAACTTAGGACCCATCAAATTGCTAAGAAGCATCAATAGCATACCTGATGACTTATTTCTAAGACCAAGTAACCTTCATCTTAAAATAATGCAATTAAGGAAATTAGGTCTAAATGTGAAATGTGTTAATATTGAGATGAAATAAGACAGAAGCACCACAGGAAGGTAAAGTATGAATGTTATCTTGTTGAATAGTTACCTAATTGAAAATACCTTGTGTATAAACATAGAGAGAAAACTTTACATGGAAAATTAATGACAGCTCAATTCTTACTAATGTGCATTTGAATGTGCTTTTTTTTTAGTATTCAATATTTTTAAAGTGTATAACCTTATGGTGGGTTGGGATTTAGCTCAGTGGGTAGAGCGCTGCGCTGCAGTCTCTGAGGCCCCGAGTTCAATTCCCAGCACCGCAAAAAATGGGAGAGGGGCCTGGCAATTCACTCCCAAGGCAATCCCGAAGCACTCAGCCATTGCAAACCCTATGAGGGTCGCTATGAGTTGGATACGGACTCGACGGCACCTAACAACAACAACAACAACCTTATGATAGACTTTGTCTTGTCACACCATGTAATTTGACAGGAGAATGCACACACAAATACAACTAATTATCTATTAAAATGTTTTAATAATACTATTCTGCAACAATTGCCCTTTGAAAACCAGCAATACGTTGCATTAGACTTACAAATGAGGTAACTCCCCATCTCTTCCTCTTCCCACTTTGGTTCAGTTCTAGCCACATCCTCGAAACAACTATGAGAAACCCATAAAGATGGCTTAGAATAATCTTGTGCAGTGATCTATGTGAACTTCTGTGTGACTTCTCCTGTCTGCTCAAAGCCCTCAACAATCTCTCTTCACACACTTATATAAGAATTGTATAGTAAAAATGGGCTGCCCTTGAAAATAGAACTTACATATAAAGAGGAGAGAACTCCTTTAGTAAATATTGAGGGCCTCTCTTATATCAAGTACTGGATTAGGCATTAGGGATACCAAGTAGAACAACATATCACCTTTACTCTGAAGATATATATATTTTAGCAGAAGATGTCACAAAGTAAATCACCATTTCAGCAGTGGGAGAGCTATCTTCAGATGGTAATATCGAATCTCATACAACTTTTGAGAAATGGGTAGAAGTTAGCTAAATAAAAAGGAGAAAAGAAAGGGAAGTTATAAAGGAACGAAACAGTATGACCCATTGTTTCCAAACTAAAGAGATGTGGGATAATGGAACAAAGCTAGGGAGAAAGACGAGGTATCTCTGGAAGGTATGTGAAAGCTGAGTCTTAGGTTAAGGAATGTGAAGTTAATTCAGCATGCTATGCTGAATGCTAAAGCATTTTTAAAGAATGTAAGGACATGATTGGGCAAGTATTTTGCAACAATTATATCAATGGTTCTGGGAGCATTCTGAGTAATAACTTACAAGGAAGGCAAGGCCCTCGAAGCAAGGATTTTAGTGAGGTGGTTAATGCAGTATTTCAGGAAAAAACTGTGAAATCCTAACCTCAGTGAAGCACTAAGATAGAAGAGGTAGAATGCAAAAGTAGAACTCTTCAAGAGGTACAATTCAAAGGCCTCCATAAGTGGCTAAATATAAAAGATGAGGGACCAGGAAAAGGTGAGGATGTTACCCAGAACCCTGGCTTCAATTTGCTAAATAGTGATACCACCTACTGATTTAGACAGAAAAGTTAAAAGTCACCAATTTCCTGGAACCTGTACTCCATATTATATTTTACTACATTACTACATAAGATTTCTATTTGTCAATCAAATACAAACCTTTAAAAACAAGGCACAGGAGTGATAACTATTGAAACAATGTCTCTGAGGAGACAGAAGGCATTGAAATCAAATATCTGTGAATTAATCACCTTCTAACAGAAAATAACTTAGGTAAAACTAGAGCAAAGGAGGAAAGAATGGGTAGAAATAGAAATAAAGAGACAAAAATTAAACAGATGCATTAGCCACAACTCCTATCCAAATTCCACTTAAAAACATAGTAAAAATTATCAATAATAAAAAGCATAAGTATCCAGAGGGAATGTAAACATCAGCAATTCAACTTTGGAAGTTAAAACACAGATGAGTGAGAGAGAAATCACTTTGCACAATGTTGGCAGTGTGGTGTTCCTTCAGGCAATAGTATGGAAAAGCCTTCCCTAGGAAATGTAGCCCATCTGCAAGGAAAGACCAAAGATACTGACATTGGAGATTTTTCAAGAAAGCAGCTACCAACTCATCCCACAGTAAGCACTATAACTAACAATATCCAACCAACCAACATGCAGAGATTATACCTCCCTAAAAAAAAAAAAAAATTTAAAAAAATCTTGAAATTTAAAACAGTAGAAATATAACAGTAGAAATGAAAAACTCAGTATAGACAGGAAGATAAGTTGAAAAAATCTAGAACTCCAAGATTAAAGAATGAAGAGGAAAGAGAAAAATAAAAAGAAAGAGAATTACTGAAGGAGCCAGTATCTATAAAACAAGAGTTCCAGAAAGAGAAAACGGGGGGAATGGAATGGAAAAAATCATCAAATAACTAAGAAAGTTTTCCCAAAGCTAAAGGATATGAGTTTCCAGATTAGAAAGGCCTAGCAAGTGCCAAGTTCAATGATTAAAAATAGAACCACATGTGTAAATTTAAAAGGTATGGGGTGGGGGGTATCTTTTCCACAGAGCAAAGGAAAAACAGGTCATATATTGAAAGATTAGGATTTGAGTGGTTTTGAACTTCTCAACAGCAATGTTGGAAACTACACGATATGGAAAATGGCTTCAAAATTCTAAGAAAAAATAATTTCCAAACAATAATTCTAAACTTGTTCAAACCTTCAAGTAAATGTGACAGTGATGACATTTTCAGACATGCAAAATTTCTCAAAGTTGACCACTACAGAGCAGGCATAGCAATCAACCAAGCCAGTCAGGAGGATAAGAGGCTCCAAAAAGAGCCCTTTCAAAGAAGAGGAAATTAGTATCAAGGTTTGGAGGGAATGAAAGAAGATTTTCAAGGGCTGGCTAGCGATATAGCTTAGCAGTAGAATGCTTGTCTAGTATGTGCAAGGCCCTGGTTTTGATCTTCAACACACCAGGGAGAGAGAGAGAGAGAGAGAGAGAGAGAGAGGATTTTCACTAGTGAGAAAATCTTACAAGAAACAGAGTATTACCAATCCTAGAATCACAAACAAATGTATACTTTGATCATTTCCTGGTATGGTTTGGATATTTCCCCTGAAAGTCCATGTGTTGGAAACTTAAAGCCTCAGATTCCTATTGACAGCATTTGGAGGTAGGGCCTTTGGGAAGTAATTCGGGTTAGAAGAGGTCATGAGGTTGAGACACATATGATGGAATTAGTGGCATTGTAAGAAAAAGAAAAGAGACCCATATTTGTGCACTCCCTCAATCTCGCCATGTGATGCCATCTGCCAAGTTATGATGCAACAAGACAGACCTCAACAGATGCCAGCATCTTGGTGTTAGACTTCCCACCCTCCAGAACTGTAAGAAATAAATTTTTCTTTATATGTTACTCAGACTGTGGCATTCTGTTATAGCAGTAGCAAATACACTAATTTGTATCCTGTTTGCTGCTTGATGAAAGAATAATGGCTGAACTCACAGCACCTGACACCAGGTAGAGAAGTTAAACCACTGTTTAGTTATAACAGATACTCACAGCCCAGGGAAGGAGGACAATGTCCACTACTCAGGGCCACGGGGAGAAGAAGCACAACCACCAGGGGCTATGGGACGCAGGGTTTGGAACATCGAGATGGTGAGATGACCACTGGTTCCCATGGCAGAATGCACCTGTTTGAATAAACCTGGGGACTGGCAGGGAACTAAAATTCATTTTCCGGAGATAGCAAGAACTTGCTCTGGTCCTCTTAATAAGGAAGGTTCTTTGGCTAGGGCATCTCACTCATGGGGCCAGTGGTGAGAGGAACCTGCAGTCAGGCCATTTGCAGGCTTCCTGGTTCCACCAATACTGTGGCAGCAAATAACCCTGGGCTTTAATTTTAAACCTCACACTATAGTAATTAGGAAGAAAGTACTATAATTACAATGTCCCTATGCCTTAGCCTTAATTCACATTTACATTTTATAATACATCAACAGACATGACTTGTAGGGAGACAAGAAGGAAAAGAAAATGTGGTGTGTGTGGAATGGAAGGAACTGTTGCTGTGTGAAACAACTAAATCCTTGTTCTGTCAGTGGGAATTCAATTGGAAGTAGATAAAAGGGACAAATCAGTGAGCAGCAACACCAACATGCAATTTAGAAACATAGATGTAAGAACCAAAACATCCAGTTAAAAGTGGTTGGTCCTAGGAAAGAAGAAATTATAAATTAGAAGGTCAAGGATTATGTTTTCTTTTTCATAACCTATTTATCTTTTCTTAAACCTATATTTCTAAAAAGTAATGAAGGTAATTTTGTGGTTTATAGAAGACAACATTGAGGAATTTGATTTTTGATATTTGAACGGTCAGCTCAGGAAGACAACTCACAGGATGATTCAGGCTATCATCCTCCAGCTACTCCACCTTGGGTAAACTCCCCAAACTCTGAGCCTAAGGGACTTCAGCTGCAAAGCAGAGCAATAGTAACTATATCTTATTTCAGGATAATTTGGTAAAGATCAAATGGGATGAGGCAAATAAAGAATTTAGAGCAAAGTCTGGCATACAGTGAGCACTGAGCTGATGTTAGTAAAGATTCCTTAGGACGGCTTTGGTTTTCTCAGTGGCATAGTGTGTTAGCCAGTTTTCTGACACTGTAACAAAATCCCAGAGATGATCAACTTAAAAGGAAGAAAGATTTGTTTGGAGTCATGGTTTCAGAGATTTTGGTCCATGGTCGCTTGGCTCTGTTGTTTTGAGACTGTGTCAAGCAGCACATCATGGCAGGAACATCATGGCAGAGGAGGGCTGTTCACCTTATGGCAGCCAGGAAGCAAAGAGAGAGAAAGAAGGGACCTGTCAAGGGATCTCCCTCAATGATGTAACTTCCTCCTACTAACCCCTACGACCCAACAGTTCCTCCACCCCCCAACAGCACCACAGCCTGGTGACTAATCCTTTGAGACAAGGGCCTTTGGGCTAGTTCAGATCAAAAGTCTTCTGCTGCAAGGAGGGTTAAGGTGGTGAGGTCAGGAATCTGAGGAATGAGATGAAAGCCTGGAAGAGCTGTGAGAGAAATGGGATTCGAACAGAAAACAATTTCTGTGTGAAACTGAGGGCCCAGCTGAGATGCGACCACGTTGTGTAGCAACTCCAAATGTGTCACTGCCTGGGATGGCAGTGGCACTAACATGTGGGCAAAGAAATCAAGTGTTCAGATCGATCCGGGACTGGAGGTCTGCTTAACAGAGAGGGCAAGGGAACTTAAAAAAAAATCCAGTGGCAAGAGAATGATTGAAGTGATAGGGTGGAGAGTTTAGGCTGACAACGGATCTGGTGAAAGTAGAAGTGGCCTGATTGATGGTGCTGGAGGCTTTCCTGCAGCCTGAGAGGATTTAACTAAAAAGTGGCAAGAACTAGAGGAAGAATCTCTGCTAGCTCAGAAAAGAAGCTAGAGAGAAGCATGTGGGATTTTTTTCATTTTGTAACTCAACTGTAGGGAGTAAAATACAGGGTATAGGATCACATATTTATCTTATGGCATTTCAACAACCTTAGAAAAGACCCAAAAAATCTCATTTTTGTTGAATATGTAATGGTTGTCTGTATTGTGTTATGCCTGTTACGTATTAATTTCATTTATATTTTTCATAATAGGCTTATGAGTTAGAAAATGTCCCCATTTTATTTATCTGTTTTTGGTTTTTGAGATACAGTCTTGCTATATAGCCCAGGCTGTCCTTGAACTCATGATCCTCCTACCTCAGCCTCCTGAGTGCTGGGATTATAGGTGTGCACTATCATACCCAGCTGAAAACATCCTCATTTTATAAAGCAGAGGCTGTACCTCAGATAACTTGAATATTTGGTTTCAAAGTCAATTTAATTTCCACAACACCCCACTGATGATGAACTCAAAGACTGCTACAGCAACCGGGGAACTAGCTGTGGGAAGCAGAGAGAGAGAGACATTCACTTTTCTGGGCCTTAATTTCCTAAAAAGTAAATGGACTGGATTAGAAATTCTTTAAAATACTTTCAGAATTAATGCGCTATATTTCCAAATAATGGAGTCTATGAATATCATTCTTCTTATTTGTGAAATTAGAAGTACCAAAGTGTATCTTATCCACCTCAGAAAGTCATGAGGATTAAATAAGGTGATGTATTTAAAGTGATTTAGAAGTTAAAGCTTACTCTATGATTGAAAGGTTAAAATATTTAGAAATACAGGGTGGGGGATTAAAGTTATACAGAAGAGAAATAGTATACTGAGATTTGAACAATAACCCCTGACCCTCCCACTTATCAGCAAGACACCTTGGGCAGGTTACCCAACCTCTCTGTACCTCCGTTTCCTTATTGGGAAAATGAGAGTTAAAAATTCGACTACTTTATAGAGTTGTGAGAATTACATGAGTGGACTTATAAAATTATTATAAAAGGTTCTGGCATAATGTGTATAATAAAAATGTTTGCTATTACCATAATTATTACTCCTACTATTTTCTAGGAGTAGCAATTTGGTATATATATATATTTATATTTGGGCTAGGATTTAGCTCAGTTGGTAGAGTGCTGCTCTGCAATCTGAGGTCCCGAGTTCAATTCCCAGCACCACAAAAATGGGAGAAGGACGTGGCAATCCACTCCCAAGGCAATCCTGAAACAATCAGCCCTTGAAAACCCTATGAGGGTTGCTATGAGTTGGACACGGCTTGATGGCATGTAACAACAACAACTATTTTCCAGGAGTGGCAATTTGGTATATATATATATATATATATATATATATATATATATATATATATATATTTTTACTTTTATTTTTATATATCTATATATACATATATAAATACATATTTTAAAAAAGATAGACTCCCAAAATATTAAGAAAAAATTCAGATGGGAGCCCAGAATAGAAATAAAGACTAGGATTGGGGGAAAAAATATGGGAGTAGGGATACTTAGTCTGCTATTGATTCTAGACTCATAAATAGAATAATAGGCAGTCACCTGTATGTGCAATTTGTGCCCACAGTATGTCAGTCCTACAGAGGTGTCCCAGTGTCACCCTTTGAGAGCTGTCTATCTGCTAGTGATGTGTTAGGTGCTGGAGAATAACAGGCAAATAACATAGGCCCTCACTCTTAAGCACCTAGAGTGAATGAAACAGCTATTTACACAAATAGCCCCAATACAAAGCTGAAACTGTAACTTCTTAAAAGGGAATGAGTAATAATTTCTAGAGCTGGGATTTAGCTCAATTGGTAGAGCGCTGAGCTGCAGACTCTGAGGTCCCGAGTTCAATTCCCATCACCGCAAAAATGGGAGAAGGACGTGGCAATCCACTCCCAAGGCAATCCCGAAACAGTCAGCCATTGAAAACCCTGTGAGGGTTGCTATGAGTCTGATACCGACTCGACAGCACCTAACAACAACAACAACAATGATTTCTGATGTGTACTGAAGCCTTATTGTGAGCCAGATATTGTGCAAATGCATGACACACATTATCTGATCTAATCTATCCAGAAAAGCCAGGATTCCAGCTCTAGTTGCACTGGTAGTATCTGACCCTGCCATTACTCAGGTAATGGGCTTTGCATAGTGACATGAATCTAGAGGCTACAAAGATACAAGTAATGTTTTTAAAGCCTCAAGCTTATTTTTAGAATCTCTCAGACATCAGAGACTGCTAGTTTCCCACCCCATATTCATTAACCTATCTTCTAACGAACAGAACCTGTACATTATTAGGTACAGAAAAATATTTTCACCCTTCCTTTCTGATAGGAGTAGCCAATGAGATGTCACCAGAATTCACTGAATGGGGCTGCTACAAAGTTCCTTTGTTTCTTTCCCTTCTTTCCTAAACAGAATGTGAGTGTGATGGCTGGAGTTCCAGCAGCCTTTTCTGTAGACCTGAGGTGATCTTTAGGACAAGCATTAGTTGGTAAAAATGGAGGAGTTACAAATGGAAGCAGATTAGAATGCTAAACTTATCATGACACCATCAAATCAGCCATGAGCATCCTATAGTTACTTTTTTCCTGGAGAGAAAATGAACTACTTTCTTGTCTAAGCCATTGTATTTCAGATTTCTTTCTGATTTCTCCATTGTATTTTCAGAAGCTAACTGTTATCCTTAACGAACATGCCTCCTTTCACCATAACCACAAACCCCCATCTGTCTCCCACCCATATCTCTGGGCCCTGAGGAAACAACTCAGTGGGCCCACTGCCAGCCTTGTGAATAGTTGAGCAGAGCCTGAAGCCAGAAACCCAAACTCAAAGGCAAAGTCCTTTCTACATGTTCTTCACCCTTCCACCTCTAACCTTGCTTAAGACCTCTGCTCCCTGGAAAATCTCTTTCAAGCTGAATCCCCATCCTTTGCTCCCTGCTGTGGCCATGCAAATGCCACCAACAGATAACAGGAGGGAAGCAGGGCTGTGCTGGTGAAGATGAAGAATTCCATTTAGAGAACATCAAGCTGAAGGTGACTTCAGGACACCTAGGTGTGGGATACCCATGGTGGAGCAGACCTGGCCCTGAAGCTCAGGAGAAAGCTGCTCTTGGGAGCTTGGATGGGTATTTGGTCCAATGAACTTGGATGGAAAGTATGTAGAAGAAGAAGAGCAGCAGAGGGTAAAAGAATTGTTGCTGTCATTGTTAGGTGCCATCGGATTGGTGCCTGACTCATAGTAACCCTATGTACAACAGGTGAAACAGTATTATCAGTGCTTCTCTACTGTTCATAGGGTTTTCAATGGTGGATTGATTTTTGAGAGTGGGGTGCCGGGTCCTTCTCCTAAACCTACAGCACCTGGTGTTCCCAGGCAGTCTCCCATCCAAGTACTAACCAGACCCAACCCTGATTTAGCTTCCAAGATCTGAAGGGATGGGACACCACAGTGATATGGCTGCGGGTGAGTTTAATGGTAGCCATATCCTAAAAGTCATATTTGCATCTCAGTCTGTAACAGAATGAATATTGAACTCAAATTCATAAAAGGTTCAACATTTTGATAATGTTAGGTGTTCCTAGTTCCGCTTGGTTTCGGGAGTCAATTGCAGTAAGTATATTGGACAATTTGAGAACACATGTCCTTTAAACTGGCTAGGAATAGTTGCTTATCCTTTGCTAACATGACTTGCGTTGTTTCAGCAGAAGTGCATCCATGTGGAAAAGGAGTGACTTTGTTTTTCTAACATAGTGTGCATCATAAATGCTAGATCTGTCAGGTGCTTGCTGTTTAATACAGTATCGATATTTTTGTTCTGTTGATTATTTTAAAATCCTGTTTTGGATCAGATGGAATATTTGTTTATTGTCCCCTAGTTCTATTTGTGCCTTTTTTCATCTCTTTTCCAAAGAGAGCTAAAGCTATTTCTATGAGAAGCTCAACACTGAAGGACTTTAAGATAAGAAATCCGATAAACTATTCATTGGGTAAGTGTCACACTGGGCTTTATTAATATATAACATTACATGCAAGGAAGTCTCCACACACGTTGCCACTTCCAAGATGCATGGAATGTTCATTGAAGCCTTCGTAATTGTGTTCTAACAACTGTGTCTCGTTTCAAAGATTCATTTTCTAACACTCCGATCCTTGATCACTATAATTGCATTCCATATCTCTGAAGAGTGCCAGATTCATAATAGAATAGGGGAAGTGTGTCTAGAGGCATGATCTAAAAAAAAAAAAAAAAAAAGAACAGTGGAAGAAAGCCCAGAAACAATGTCCTTTTCATGCTTCTTACTAAGCCTAACTACTATGTAATCAGGAGCACAACAAACTTGTAAGAGGAATTGAAAAATCGACTGCATACCTAGAAACAAAAAGGCCATGAAGGAAAGCTGGTTTGTCAAATTGGATTTTTCTTTTCCACCTAGCAAACATTTGTAGTTTTTCTTTGTCCGGATAACACAAAGTTCTCTGCTTTTCTTCACACATATATTCTCCATTTAGAGGAAAATTAGTTTACCCTTTAAAATCTCACCCTTTATGTTGTAAATCACAGTGACTGAAGAGCAGCCGCGATCCTCCATGCATGCTGAGACTAGATTCTATCAGGAAATGTTTCATCACATTCTTTTCCTGTCATTAGAGTCAATTATCATGTATATTTATGCATTCCTTTGTATGAAAGTGCAGTTTGGGTCTGAAAAGATCCGAGCAAAAGGGCATTTTTAATTAGACAGCCTATGTGTCTCCTGACTCATAAGTGGCAAAGTAAAATCACATATATTTGCTCGGGACAGGCTCACAAAGGCCGTTTCTACTGCTTACCAAGGGTTGGCCAATAGAGCCCAGGAGTCAGCTGCATTCCATCCAACCTCATACATCACCAGCCAAAGAGCCAGCTCAGCTTGGATCCCACAAACTATTATTGGTAATGATGGTCAAGGCAAAAATTGTTTGGGCACGGCACCCCAAACTTCTGTTTTGGCAGTTAGAGCTATCCTGTTGTGACCTGTAAACTTTGCATTCAGTATGCAGGGCCCTTTTTGCATAAATTATGTGCAGGGCTGAATGTCATGTTGCAGATTTAGTGCTTGCTCGGTGTCCGTGTCTGGTCTGTGCTTGAAATGAGCATTCCTAAATTTTCAGTTGAAAGAAAAGGAAAATGTATTCTTTCCCTGAATCTAAGAAAAAACTTCCTGGCAGCTTTCAAAGCCTATATAGCGTTTTATGGACTTTTTTATTCTTTCAGCTACAGTAGGTGAACTCTCTTCTTTGAAGGAGTATCTACCCTTTGAGACAGAGCCCACCTACTAATAGCCAAGCTGAAAAAAGCTCAACTCCAGTCTCCTCACACTGCCTGGCAGCTGGGGAGTATAGGAACACAATTGTTCCCCCAGTGGAGTAGACACACTCCCGGGCTTTGAACCACGAGGTGATGACTTCAAGGCCCAGAGACCGTGGAGAATCCACTGGGCAAGGTGGTGAAGGGCGAGAAGTTGCTGCAGCTATATCTGATTTCAAAGACAGCCATCTTGTACAGTGTCCCACATTAGGGGATAGCTATCAGCAGTACAGCAGCTGGGGTTCAGCTCAGTTGGTAGAGTGCTGCTCCGCACTCCCTGAGTTCCTGGGTTCGAGTCTCTGCATCACAAAAATGGGAGAAGGACATGGCAATCCACTCCCAAGGCAATCCCAAATAATCAGCCACTGAAAACATTATGAGGGAGGGTGACTATGAGTTGGCGCCTAACAACAATAACGTCAGCAATACAAGGGACCCTGTCTGTGCCCAGCAGTGGCAGTTGTGAGGTTTGCACTGTTGGGAGGAAAATTTTTACCAACTAGGTAACAACTGATTTGCAAATTAACTAACTGTAGACATTAACTAACTATAACTAACTAAATTAACTAACAATAGACGGATGAAGAGGAGAATAAAGAGTACCCCGTGGAGAGACTAGCTTCCAGAACTACCATGAGGGTAGGGTTAGAGACTGGCTTCATTAAGGAGTAGGGGGAGACCTAGGGCCTGAAGAACAGAACAAAAGGTTCCAGTGAGACTTGTTTACACTATTTTTGTGGCCTGGACAGTCCTGGTGCCCCCAGTTAGCACTAGTCTGACTGGTGACCCAGGGTGAGGGTGGGAGGAGTTGGGCAATAGTTTCTTAAAGCTCTATTCTGGTCAGATAAGGGTAATTCCCAGGAGACTTCTGTCTGCATTTTCTGTAGCTCAGATGTTTTCACTTTGAAGAAAAAAATTTTTTCTGTCACTTAGGAGGTTAAACCCAGGGCCTCACACATATTTTGCAAGTGTTCTACCACTGTGCTGCACCCCCAGCCCATTTTTAAAATTTTTTTCTTGAGATAAGGGCTCACTAAATAACACAGGCTGCCTCTGGCCTCCAACTTGCAATCCTCCTGCCTCCACCTCCTGAGTCCCTGGAATTATAAGCATGCACCATCACGCCTGGTGGAAGAAATTTTTATACTAGTTTGGTGGGACATTGGTCTCTTCATCAATGTATCTGTCTTCCAGGGACCTGGGACACTCTTGAAAACTGCACAGTTTTCAAAAGTACAGGGTTTCCTATAAAATTCTATAAGCTCCTGAAATAGTTTCACATACATGCACTTACTATATATGTTATGTTTTTGCTTTTAGTAGCACATATCTATGAAGACAATGACTGTGTTTAAGATAAATTGAGTGGGAATCATGAATTGATTGGGAATCTTAAACATAGAAGCATTCCCTTCCCATCATAGTCTTGTATTCAAAGGTAGGAGGAAAGGAACTTCTGTCTGCCCTCAGAAGGTCAGATAATTGAGTCTGCAGATATCAACTATTAAGTTGACAGATTAAGAGGAGAAAACGCATACAAGTGTACTAAGCTTACTTCGTGCACAAGTGCAAGACAGGACCCTAAGCACTCTATAACCCAAGGACAGTTAAATGCTTATATAACTTCTTCCTAGAGGAGAGGGAAGTGGTAGATGTAGTCAATGTTAAAGAAAGAGTAAATTAGGTTATAAGCAGAAATGAATGGCCCTGAAAAATCTAGAATATCCTGCAACAAAGTTCATTGAGGCTCTGGGTGTGAATCACCTCTAGTTTCCTTTTCTTCAAGTTAATAATCTTCCTTGTTTGATGGGGTTATAGAAAGGGGGCTTAAGACAATTGCCTTCCCTCAAGAGGAACTTCTCTTACGTACATAAGGGAGCTTCAGTGGAACCCGTCCTCTGTGTTTGCCACTCTCAGATTCTCAGTCTGAAGAATAAAGTGGCATATTTGGGGATATCATTTTCTGAGCCCCAATATACTATACTGGAACCCCTAGATAATGTACTAAGACAAGAACATTTTAATTGTAAAAAAGGAAAATATTATTTTCTCAAGAGATAAAATAATCAGAAGTGAAGAACCAAAGCATCCATTATTTGCAGACAAACTTTGCTGTATACATGTTGTTGTTAGGTGCCGTCAAGTCAGTGTCCCGACTCATAGCAACCCCTCATACAATAGGTGAAACACTATTGTCAGTGCTTCTCTGCTATTCATAGGGTTTTCATTGGCAGATTAATTGAGAGGGGGTTGCCAGGTCCTTCTCCCAAGCCTATAGCACCTGGTGTTCCCAGGTGGTCTCCCATCCAAGCACTAACCAGGCCAGACCCTGCTTAGCTTCCGAGATCTGACGGGATTGGATGCCACAGGGCTATGGCTGCAGGCTTGCTGTATATATAGAACACTCAAAGAAAAATCAGCAAAGTTACTAGACACAAATCAGGATTTTAAAAATCAGTAGACCCCCTATGTAACGTTTACAACATGTAATAGAAAAACATTCTACATAAAATAAAGAGCTGTAATTTATCAGAAATAAATTTAACAAACAGTATGAAAGAAAAAAAATCTAAACATTATGAAGGACATTAAAGAAGACTCAAATCAGTATCAGGATAGACCAGATTCATAGCTGGAATATTCGATATCAGAAATATGTCAGTTCAGCCCTATGTTTTTTCTGTAAATTAAATGAAATTATAATGTGAACCTCAACAACGTTTTTGTGGCAATTTAATAGCAAAACACTTATGGGAGAACAAGCAGACAAAAATATCAAAGAGAATTTTGAAAGACAAGGTAGAGGATCTGCCTTCAGACACATTGATATTTATTGTGTAGCATTAAAATATGTCACATTGGTGAAAAGATAAACAAAAAGAAATAAAATAATTAACAGTCCAGAAACAGAAATCATATATATATATATATATATATATATATATATATATATGTTGTTGTTGTTGTTAGGTGCCGTCAAGTCGGTATCCGACTCATAGCGACCCTCATAGAGTTTTCAATGGCTGAGTGCTTCGGGATTGCCTTGGGAGTGGATTGCCAGGCCCTTCTCCCATTTTTGCGGTGCTGGGAATTGAACTCAGGGCCTCAGAGACTGCAGCACAGCGCTCTACCCACTGAGCTAAATCCCAGCCCATATATATATATATACATACATATATATATGCATATATATGCACAAAATCATATATATATGCATATATATATATATATATATATATATACGTACATACATACATATACAGACTGATACTGTAACTGGTGGTCAAGGGCAAGGGGGATTGAAAAATCACTAAAGGGGAGAAAAATGTACTATCCTATATAAGATGCTGATCTAATTGCTTACATATACACAATATAGGCTAGGATTTAGCTCAGTCAGTAGAATGCTACCCTGTGCTATCTGAAGCCCTGGGTTCAATCCCCAGCACTGCAAAAATAGGAAAAGGACATGGCAACCCACTCCTGAAGCAATTCCAAAATAATCATCCATTGAAAACCCTGCATATATAGGGTTGCTATGAGTCTGACTCAACAGTACCTAACAACAAATGCAATACAAATAACATGGAAATAATGTAAAATTTGATCTTCATCTAGTAATTTCAATAAAAGCAAAATTTCAAGTCTTCAGAAGAAAATATAAAAAGTCTTTGTGACATTTGGGAAGATTTTTAAAACATATACAACCAGCCCCCAAAATACAGAAGATTGATAAACTTGACTACATTGTACTTTATACATAGCACCTTTTGCAGTGTGTGTGTGTGTGTGTGTGTGGGTGGGTGTGGGTGTGTGTGTGTGTGTGTGTGTGTGGAGAGAGAGAGAGAAAGAGAGAGAGGGAGAGATGGAGAGAGAGATTGGGAGGAAACAGACTGTGAGATATTTTCATTATATAAAATTAAAAAGGGTTAGAAGTCATAACATATAAATGACTCCTAGAATGCAACATAAAAAAGGAAAATAATCCAATAGAAAAAAACAGACAAGAGATATAAACAGATGTTGGCTTTCAGAAAATGACACCATACTGAGTACTCTGAACTTTGATTAGAAAGGCTTCAGAAGCAAAAGTCTCTTTTCTCCTGCTGCCTTTGGTCTCCTGCCTTTCTTTTCCTCCAGAGTGGGCCATAGAAAATAGAACTTTTTTCCCTCAAAGCAAGCCACAAAACCTAGGAAATCACTCCTTCCTTTTTCCCTTCGTCCTACAAAGCCCTCATTCCTTCTCCATACCCAGGAGTAAGGGCAGGGCGGCTACACAGAGAGGCCATGAAGAATCCGAACAGAGAGCCTGGTTGCATTTCCTCCTCCATCTATCACCATTACATCAGACCTTTTTGCCCAATCTCACAACACAGCTGACCATTCCTCATCAGACTGAAGGATAAGAATAAGTAGTTTTCCCTAGATCTTTGGATCTTCATGCCTGCAGACTGCTGAGTCATGTTCACGTTGAGTTAAATCAATGTATGAGGCTTTTCTCTTGGTAACTTTTCTTTTGTTACAGGAGTGAAGGCTGTGATCCCTCTGACGGATGAGGAAAAGTATTATAAGTTTTTTTGACCTTACACAAGCATTTCAGAAAAGAGAAAACTGGAACTAAATAAACATAAGAATACTCACTCTGTTAGTAATCAGAGAAAAATTAATACAATGAAATGAAATGCCACTTCACACACACCACACTGGCAATATTTAAAATTCATATTACCAAGTGTTAACAAGCTTGTTGATCAAAAGGAACAGAGTGAAGGGCAAATTGATAGGAATCTTTGACAATGTCTAGCAAAGTAGAAGATGGTAAAACTCCACAATTCAAGCTATGTTAGCTAGAGGAACTTTCACAGATGTACACAAGAGGGAAGTTCAAAAGGATTACTGTGACAACTTTTTAAAAAAATATTGTCTTTTCAGTACTGGGAGGTTGAACCCAGGCCCTGGTACATGCTAAGCAAGTTCTCTGCCCCTGATCTGCACCCCTAGACCCTTATTTGTTTATTATTTTGAGGCAGGGTCCCACTAAATTGCACAGGCTGCCTCTGGCCTCAAAATCATGTTCCCCTGCCACAGCCTCGCAATGGTAAACCTCATACATAGCAGAGAAACACTGTCAAATATAGTGCAGAAAATGGAAAGCACTCAAAAGATAAGTGGGGAAGAGCTGGCTCCTCAAAGTAGAGTCTACCTTAATGACAGGAATGGTGTAAAGACCCAGGGACCTCCACTGTCTGATGTGGCCCAACACAAAAGGAGAATAAGCAACTTTAAACATCCACTAATAATTGGAACATGGAATATACATAGTAGGAGTTTAGGAAAATTAGAAATCCTCAAAAGGGAAATGGAATACCTAAACATCAACATTCTAGGTATCAGTGAGCTAAAATGGACTGGCATGGCCCATTTTGAATCATATAATCATAAGGTCTTCTATGCTGGGAATGACAGCTTAAAGAGAAATGGGGTTGCAATCATCATCAAAAAACACATCTCAAGATCTGTCCTGAAGTACAATGCTTTCAGTGATAGAATAATATCCATATGTCTACAAGGAAGGCCAGTTAATATGACTATTTAAATTTACATACCCACCACTAAGGCCACAAATGAAGATAGGGAAGATTTTTAACAGCTCCTGCAGTCTGAAATAGATCAAACATGTAATCACGATGTACTGATAATTACTGGTGACTGCAATGCAAAATTGGAAACAAAGAAGGCTCAGTAGTTGGAAAATATAGCCATGGTAACAGAAACAATGCTGGAGATCACATGATACAATTTTGTCAGATCAATGACCTTTTCGTTGCAAATATTTTTTTTTCACCAACATAAATGGTGTTTATACACATGGAATTCACCAGATGGAACACACAGGAACAAAATTGACTATATTTGTAGAAAGAGGCAATGGAAAAGCTCAATATCAAATGTCAGAACAAGACCAACTGCTGATTGTGTATCAGACCATTAATTGCTCATATGCAAGTTTAAACTGAAACTGAAGAAAATTAGAATAAGTATATGAGAGTCAAGATATAACCTTGAGTATAGCCCACCTGAGTTCAGAGACCACCTCAAAAACAGGTTTGATGTATTAGACACTAATAGTAAAATACCAGATGAATAGTAGCATGATATCAGGTATAATTCATGAGGAAAGCAAAAGGTTATTTAAAAGACCGGAATAAAAGAAAAGACCAATTCTATGTGAAAGAAGACTCTGAAACTTGCCCTTGAATTTCAAGCACCTAAAGTAAAAGGATGACATGATGAAGTTAGTGAACTTCATTTCCAAGGGCAGCTCGAGAAGAAAAAATCAAATATCACAAAGACAAGTGCAAAGAGCTGAAGGTAGAAAACCAACGGGAAAGAACATGTTCTGTTTTTCTCAAACTTAAGGAACTGAAGAATAAATTCAAACCTTGAGTGGCAACAGTGAAGGATTCAACAGGAAAATATAAATCAATGCAGGAAACTTCAAAAACAGATGGAAGGAATACACAGAGTCATAATACAAAACAGAATTATTAGATGAACAACCATTTTAATAGGTTGCATATGATCAGGAAGCAATGGTATTGAAGGATGAAGTGGAAGCTGCCTTAAAGGAATCGGCAAATACAAGACTCCAGGAATTGATGGAATACAAATTAAGATGTTTCAACAAACAGATGCAGCACTGGAGGTACTACCTTGTTTATACCAAGAGATTTGGAAAATGACTACCTGGCCAACTGATTGGAAGAAATCCATATTTGTGTCTATTCCCAAGAAAGGGGGTCCAACTGAATGTGAGAACTATCGAACACTATTATTAATATCATATGCAAACAAAATTTTGCTAAAGATCATTCAAAAGCAACTGCAGCAGTATATGGACAGGGAACTGCTGGAAAGTCAAGCCAAATTCAGAAGAGAGTGTGGAACCAGGGACATCATTGCTGATGTCAGATGGATATTAGCCAAAAGCAGAGAATACAACAAAGATGTCTATCTATGCTGTATTGACTATGCAAAGGCATTTGACTATGTGGATCATAAAAAATTATGGGTAACATTGGGAAGAATGGGAATACCAAAGCACTTAATTGTACTCATGAGGAACCTATACATGGATGAGGAAGAAGTTGTTCCAACAGAACCAGGAAACACTGCTTGGTTTAAAGTTGAGAAAGGTGTACATTAGGACTGTATCCTTTCATCATACCTCTTCAAGTTCTATGCTGAGCAAATAATCTGAGAAGTTGGACTTTATGAAAAACATCGCATCAAGATTGGAGGAAGACTCATTAACAACAAGCATTATGCAGCTGACACAACTTTGCTTGCTGAAAGTGAAGAGGATTTGAAACATTTATTGATGAATAACAAAGAACACAGCCTTCAGTATGGATTGCAGCTCAACATCAACAAAACAAAAATCCTTACAATTGGGTCAGTAAGCAACTTCATGACAAAGGGAGAAAAGATTGAGGTTATCCATGATTATACTTTCTTGGTTCTATAATCAACACTAGTGGAAGTAACAGTAAAGAAAGATTGCATTGCATTGGTAAAAGCTGTGGCAAAATACCTCTTTGAAGTGTTGAAAACAAAGATGTCACATTGAAGACAAAGGTGAGCCTGACTCATGCCATGGTATTTTCAGTTCCATTAGATGATTGTGAAAGATGGACATTGAATAAACAAGACAGGAGAAGAATTGATGCTTTCAAATTATGGTGCTGGAGACAAATATTGAATATACTATCACTGCCAAAAGAACCAACAGAAGAAGTGCAACCAGAGGCTTCTTGGAAGCAAGGATGGCTAGGCTGTGTCTGACATATTTTAGACATGTTTTCAGGAGAGACCAATCCCTGGAGAAGGACATCATGATTGGGAGAGTGACGGGTCAACGAAAAAGGGAAAACCCTCGATACGATGTCTGCAACAATGGGCTTAAACATAAGTAAGATCATGTGCCTGGCACAGAATTGGGGAGCGTTTTGTTCTGTTGTACATAGAGTCACTATGAGTCGGATCCAACTCAGTGGCACCTAACATCAACAGCAAATGTGTGATAACATGGATATATTTTTAAAATAACATTAATTTTTAAAAAGCAAATCATAAATTGATGCATGTAGTATGATACTATATATGAATACGAATTTTAACAAACATGCAAAATAATACTATATATTATATATAATACATGTGCACAAAACAGGAGGTTAAAATTGTGCATTGAAGTAGTAAATATCAACTTCTTAATAGTTAGAATCAGGAAAATTCACATGATGCATATAAATATATCTAATTCTTCAAGTTGAAAAATTATCACAAGCAAAAAAACAACTTTTTTGTTGTTTGCTTGTTTGTTTTAGAGATAGGGTCTTGTTTATTGATTTGTTTGCTTGCTTTTAGAAACAGGGTCTTTCTAGGTAGCCTAGGCTGGCTTCAAATTCAAAATCTTCCAGCCTCACCATCCAGAGTAAGGAGATTACAGGCATACACCACCATACCCATCTAAAATAAAACCTCTGGGCAAAAAATGACTGAAGCAAAAGGTCAATGCTTCTTTGCTAGTCATTGGATTTTCAATTGCTGCCTGTTTCAGGAATAAGCTGCCAGGTCCTTCTACTGTTTTGGCGGTGCTGAAGATCGAACCCAGGGCCTCAGAATTCACAGAGCAGAACTCTTCCCACTGAGCTAACCCCCACTCCCATGTGAGTCAATAGACTTAATTTTATTATTCTCGGTACTCTAAAATATCCATGAAACTTAAGTTCCAAATACTGAAAATAATGAATTTGCATTTTAAGAATTCTTCAACTTGATTTTCATCAGACTTTTTATTCTGGCTGCTACTGAAAAGTTAGTTGAATGGGATAATTACTTAGTTCTAAAAGTGTTCTGAATCAAAAGTTTATGTCTTACCCAATCCCTATTACAAAAATATTTTAAATCCTTTTGAAATTGTTTCTGTCTAGTCAGCCTACATTAAGCCAGGATGCAATTAGAAACCTGGCAGCAGATTTCAGATGACTCTGCTACTCCTAAAAGAAGTTCTTCTCACATAGAAACCATCTCAAATATTCTCAACATCATCGTTTAGGCAATAGTACAGGACACATTGAGATGCTATGCAAAAGCATTTAGAAAACTATATAACAGAGATAATGCTGTTTTTCAATAGCAATACAGAACTGAGACATAGGAATTTTAATAGAAGAAACTTTATTTTTTGTTGTTGTTGCTAACCACCTATCTCTGAATTCTTCTGCCTAATAACAGGCTCTCAGATTGTCCACTTAAAATATACTTGCAACAATATTAATAATAACCCAGCACATCAGGAATTTTCACAGACACTGAATAGCAACACAGTCAACTCGCAACATGGTCTACAAAACAATCTATAAATAATTGACTGAAAGCTAACAATGAGAAGTCAAATCCACCACAAATGAGGATCCAAAAATTTGAAAGTTTTTTATTGATATTACCAATGAGTAGTTTTCAAGATAAAATAGAAAGATCAGTTAACTAATAATGAGATCCTAGATTAGAGTCAGTCACCAATATTGAGATCAGATTCCTGTGGTTCCACTCTCTGGGTCCCGGAGAGTAAGAAAATAGATGAAAGAAAATTTTCTAAGCAGCTCTGGAGAGGTGGGCTGACACTCTGGCAGGAAATTAAATAGAATCTCATGCATCATCGATGAGTATAGTTTGTGAAATGTAAAGAAATGGTAGCAGATGAACCAGCATGCTGCATAATAATAAGACATGTTGAGGGGGAAAAAATCAAAGAAAAAACTAAGGTAATAACAGGTTGTTCAAATTGCAAATACCAAGGAAAGAATAGCCTTTCAAGGGCCTCTCTACACATATTTGGTGTTTCAACTATGCATTATTAATAATACATTCATTTTAGATTTTGAAACTTTATTTGAATGTTTTTGTCCCACCTGAAATAGGAATTTTGCTCTGAAGAAACGAGAATACAAAGCAGAAGGAAGACAGGGATTTTCCACTAACAAGAACAGAGAATATATTTCTAAGGAAACTTAATGTCAGAGAGTATGGGCCATGGCAAACATTGAACCAGACCATCTTTGATTCAGAAAATACAGGGGCAGTGAAGTCAGAGTCTTTGGGAGATTAGGCTGATCATTCTCGGATTACTGATGTCACAATTGGCATTTAGGTCAGTCAGAAGGAGCTATAAGAATAAGAAAACTATAAGTAGGAAGGCCACAAGGTTCAAATTTTTGCAGGTACATTAATTCCCTAAAAGTCTTTAAAAAGCATCTCATCGAAATCACCTCCCTATTGCTCACTCTATTTCCTTCTCTGATCTGTTTTCTTTCTTTCCTTCAAATACATCAAACTCCTCATATTTAGGGTCTTTGTACTTTCTATTCCCTTTGCCTACAATTACCTCCATTTAAATTGTCAAATGTTTGGCTCCTGGCATTCAGAGTTCAGGAGATTAATATCCCTGCTTTGGTGTACCCTTTTCTGATCACTACTTCTAAAGTAACTCATCACATGACTCTGTTTCTTTGTAGCATGCATTGATATATGAAAATACCTTGTTTATAAATTTTACTTATTTTTTACCTTTGTCGACTGAGAAGTAAGCTGCTGAAAAGTAGGAATTATGTCTGCCTTTTCTGTAAATGTATCTAGAACCATGCTTGGTATATCATAAGCTCTAAGCAATTGTATAGTGAATGAGAGGCCATATTTTAATATGCGACTTCCCAAGCATAATTTTAGAAAGAACATGGTTCATCATAAAAAGAGTTGTTATTATAAGAAAAAACTGCATCATTGTGTCTTATAACATTCTTCACTTCTCTTCCATGCAGAATGATCTCAGCAAAAAGTCCAGTCACTATGGGTTTGGAAAGAGGAAAAAGAATAACAATAATAGTAATAATAACAGTTTTTCTTAACATGAGAAAGTAATAGAAACCATCATAGGTATGTTAAGCAGAAATCTTTAAACACTAGTTATTAGGTGCCTAAAACTCATCAAGAAGACTGGAAGAGCAGATTCTACACTAGCCTTCCAGCAATGGTACTCATGATATGGCAAACTTGACATAGCGAAGGAACTACTATTTTTAGCAAACTCTGGAAAACAGTGAATCTACAGGTTCAAGAACAAATTGTCAAAACTGTAATCCAAGGATTGGGAACCTACCACCATTCAGCTACCACTAGTAATTGCATGCCAGCTAGTGGAGTTCAGCTCTGTTGTTAGATGCCTCTCAACATGCACAGGTTTGAAAATCAAGGACTGTATCTATTTTCTATTATCAAAGTAATGATGCAAAACCAAAATGAACAAAACATGAATGACACACTACAATAATCATATTTTCCTCACTTTACTTGCATGGTTCTGCTTATTGAGGTTGGTGCAGCAGTCAGCTCTCAGATTGGTTGCCGATTAAGTGACCTGTGATGGCTGAAATGACTCTTCTGTATTTACGTAGCCAGTGCAGGAACAATTCCAAGACCAAAAGCAGAAATGTGCGAGTCTGTTAAAGGCCTAGGCTTGGAACTGGCACACTGCCATTCCACACCATTCTATTAACTGACGTGAGTCACACAGACAGGCCAGAATCAAAGGTAGGAAACAGACTTGATCCCTAATGTGAAGAACTCAAAAGTCATACTAGCAAAGGAAGACACATTCATTAGAGGCACCAAAGCGATTGGCCCACCATCAGCACTGAAATTCTGCTATATAAAGATCTCAGCTTTTCACAAATCGGACAGCCAGCACAAAATGCTCAAACATAGTAAAAAGATGGTTTCTTACTACCCTTTACATAATTTCTTCCTTCTTGCATGATTGTATCTAATTAATTTAAAACTAACTCGTATCTAGATCCATAGGTGCAAGATAGTTTGGAAAATGCAGTTTTTGCCTTTGAATTCTCTGCAGCACAAGAAGATTCACTAGAAGATAGTGAGAAAGACCCTGAATGAAAACTGACCAATTCAATGTAGTAGTTAACATTTGTTAAACACTTACTAGGTGCTAGGCAATTGACACACCGGATTTCTCTATGATGAAATTCTTTTTCTACTCATCTCCCTAAATCTTACCTTCTGTCCCTGGAAAAACTATAGATTTGCTTTCTATTTCTGAATATTTCTGGCCTCGCTCATTGTCCGAGAAAGTCAGGATGGATCTTTAAAATATTTGAAACAGCAGTGAAGTTCAAACATGCAGAATTTGTGCTGTTTTTCAATTATTCTCTTTCTTTTGTGTATAGTTTTGAAATGTGTCCAAAAGCATCCCTTCAGTCTTTTATTGTAATTTACCTTCCAATGTATGCAGAGAAGATGACAATTAGTGTGATGGTTTCTGATCATTATGCCATCCACTTGTTGACCAAATCAGCACATGGCCCAGAATTGCAGCAGCAACCAGAAATGTGCATCTAACATGAATTAGCTCCAGCAAAGAGACTTCTTGGTAACATGCCTAGAATTGTGTGCCACGATATTTGCCATTTTTGTTAAAAGTAGGTGTTCACCACAGCACCCTTCATGGTGAGCCAACAAGCCAGGTTGCCTGACACTATTTGGTAGCATAATCTTTGTGATTTTACTCTCTTGGAATATTAGTCCTGATGCTGTAACAAATATCTGTCCCCATCTTGTCATTAGTATTCCTTTGTCTTTTCTTGGGAAACACACTTACCTTTTTCCCCCAAGTGGGATATACTGTTTTCCCTCATAACTTTCCACACAGTCACATAACTATCTAATTGATTGTAATAATTATCCTGAGCTTAATTTATACTCATAAATCAACTTATATTTTCCCAGGCTTTCTACCATGATTTTAGAGTTATTCTTCATGGAAAAAACGTGAGGTTCTTCAATGTTTTCTTTTATTTATATTTGAATGTCAAAAAAATGGTCTAATATACTGGAGATCACAATGCCTACTTTCTAAGCAAGATATTTTAGACAACTCTAGATTTAGAGTAATTCCATACAGTGTCTTCTTTAATTGAGAATTCAAAGAATAACAGTTATTTGGAGCTGGATTTTAGAAATTCTCTGAATAACTATTTTCAGATTATAATCTTAGAAATTACAAAGAATTCTGCAGAAATATCTCAGGAGACATCAAGGAAGAAAAAGAATTATTTTAACACCAGATCTCAGACCCTCTACCACTTCCTAGCACATGTGTGCACACATGTGCATGTGCGCACATACACACATGCACACACACACACACACACACGCACACACACACTCCAAGTAGGCCACCTCTGCTATTGCTGGAATCTCCCTATACCATCAATAGAAGTGGTTCAACTGCTATATATAACAGCATAAAAGTGTAGATGCTATGGTGCTACTCTCCTTCTGAGAAGATCAAGAAGGCCCAAATGAGTTAAAGAATTTAACCAAAGCATTGGTTTCCCATTGCCTAGTCAAGTAACTCCTTCATTCACTGTACTTTCTTCTTATATTCTTCTCATTCATGTATAAAATGCTTTATTGTCTTTAAGAAGATTTTATTAAAATCATAATTATTTTAATTTATATTTAAGTTTAATATTTAATGTTTTAATATTTAATTTACAATTATTGCTATATATAACAGGCCATTTTAGTTTTACAACATAAACAGAGAGCTCTTTGTTACTTTGTCCTTTCCCCTGAACAACTAATGCAATCATTATAAGCTGTGTTAAAAAGACATATGTATGTATCTTAATGTCAATCCTACAAAAATAACATTTCTCTCTTTTTATATATAGATCAGAAAACTGTAAAACAGAAGACAAAGAAAAATGATATGCAAAAAATAATAATGTTTCATTCTACTTTTCAAAACAATTTGCCATGCTTCTTTGGCCATTGCACTACCTCTATACACTTCAAGCTAGTTAATAAAGCACATTTGACAGTCTTGAAAAAGGTTAAGTATTCAAAAGATATTTATAGTATCCTCAGCACTTAAGAAGTCTTTTTGGACCTATTAAGGGTAGCACCAATAAAAGATTACAAACTTCATTCATATCTGGAATAATAGATTTAGCTTATATGAATAATATTAAAACTGAGTTTTCCTTGACAATTAAGTGCAAAATACCTGTAATATAGAATAGAGATGGCTCTGAAGTTTTCCCTAGGGATGTGATTAGGATCATGAGGCTGTCATTTTACCCATGTGACTTCAAATACACTATTCTATTCTTTATTTCAATTAGAGAGCAATACTAGCTCACCTCATAAGATTTCCATGAACAAAAACTACTACAAATGACAGTAGAAATCTTTATTTTTAAAAGATGCAAAGAAGTATTACTTAACTATGAAATTTGAATCAGTCATTATAATGACAATTATCTTCATTGGTAATAATAAATAAATGAAGAGAGTATTTAAGAAAAAGAAAGAAAATAAAAAGAAATACACTTCATCTGCATTTGGAGAATAGATTTTCCAGATTAAACAGCATATATTTGCATATATATTTGTACAAGAATATATACATACACACAAGCTTTACAAACAGACAAGTTATAGGTTTCAAACTGGATTCTATTACTTACTAGCTATAAGACCTTAACCAAGTGATTGAACTTTTCTCAGCCTCATTTTTTAAATGCAGTTTGCAAAAATCACTCAATTTTTGTCAAAACTTGAGAAATTTTACATATTTTATATAATGCATTTGGCTCATGTTAAATACACTGCTTTCCTACACATGTATGTTAGTAAAGTTTCCAATTTAAGGAAGACCTTGTTCTATAAATGCAGCAAGCTTAGCCCAGAGACACGCTGATATTTTGATATAAATCTTGTCTCTCATATAATCATTCTGCCAGTATGCGTTTTTGTTTAGTATAAACTCATAAAAATGAATTGAGTGAATATCAAGCATAATGATTCACCTGCAGCCAGATCTACTCCAAGAAGACAATGTTTGAATAAACTGCAATTCTTAACTACAGTTTGTGATAGTTTTTAATGTCATTGTTACTTTGAACTCTTAAAATAGCAAAGTCTTTCATCAAAAATATCCTGCCTCCTACAGTCCACCCTGTCTCCCCTTGTCATATGGTTTCTCTCTGAAGCAGTGACTTCTCCCTTCCCTTGCTAGATTCTGCTTCTTGTCTTTCTGTGTGTTTATACAATTTTAACATTCAAAACCTATACTTATAAAGGGTCATTAAATTATCAAAAGGAAACTTTAGGGTTGATTAGAAATGATACAATAAACTGGGAATAATAAATGATTCATATTGATTTGAATAAATATTTAAGGTTTATAACATTTCTACTGTTAAAGTCCTGTAGGCAGACCACAGTGGAAAATGCTACATAAAGCAAGGCTGAAAGGTTTGGAGTCTTAGCTATCTATTCTCACCTCCTTCATCTCTTTTATCATCCATATCACTACCATGAGCACCAAGTCTACCCCAGGGAGCTCCATAAAGCACAGTTCTAAACAATCAAATACTGTCAAAATAGTTTCTTTATAATGTCTTTGAGCAGAGGAGAGATGGATAACTTCTATTGGCAGTGAGAGGATTCTGCATAGAAGATAATTCTTGCTGGGCTCACTAAAGTAAGGGAAACCTCCAATAGAAATGGAGCATTCAGTAATGGGCAACAAGAAGGATAGTGAAATGCAAGGGCAGGTGCCAATTTCATCTCTGTGGCCAGGAAGTCAAATCTTGGGCTTGTCACAAGAAAGCACAGCTGAACCCAAGACTGACAAAATCTTGAAAAGTAGCATGGTTCCAGATAATATTTAATAGGAAAGAGGAGCAAGAGAAAACATATTTTGCACATTTTGAGAATATATTTTCTAGAAAAGTCAGAATGTATAGGAACCATTGAATCTCAGTAGAAGCAAACACAAACCCTGTCTGGACAAAAGCAACTTCAGTATAAGCTTGTTGGTTTCTCTTATTTAAAATCAACCAACATGAGTTTAAAATCTAAGATCAACAAATATGTGTGGAAAAAATAATACCTTAAAATCACAGACATGGCAAAGTTTGGCCTTCAAATTCATCTATTGGAATATAAGAAACAAAATTTTAAATATTTTTCTCAAATCATAGAAATAAAACTAAACTGAGCATGGTGGCATATACCTTTAATCCCAGCTCCTTGGGAAGCTGAGGCAGGAGGGTAACTTGAGCTCATGAGTTCAAGACAAGAAAAAAAAGAAAAGAAAAAAGAATGAGCAACACCATAATTCCTAGGAATATCTGACAAGGGATCAAAAAGGAGTTTTAGAAATAAAAACAAAATGTCAAAAAATAGGCCCATCAAAAGATGGACTGAAAAGCAGACATAATGTACTGGGAACAGTAGACTGAGAGGGTGAAAAATCCTTATAAATAAATAAGAATACAAAAAAAAATGAGTCACACAGATGGAAGACCTGAAAGGTTTTAAAAATAGGCTGGGCATGGTGGTGCACACCTGTAATCACATGATTCAGGAGGCAGAAGGATCAGGAATTCAATGCCAGACGCAGGCTGCAAAACTTAGTGAGACCCTGACTCAAAATAAAAAAAATTAAAATGGGTTGGAGGTGCATCCCAGTGACAGAGCACTTGCGAAGTATGTGCAAGGTCCTAGGTTCAAACTTTGAGTACTGAAAAACGAAATAGAAATAGAAAGGATAGAATAAGGTATATGCATACCTGGTTGGATGAACTAAATGAAGAATAAATAGAAGACAAAACATATTTAAGATAATTAGCAGAGAAATCTTTCATTCACAAGAAATAGTGCTTGCCTACAAAAATAAGAGAAAAAGAAGCTATTGCTTAGACTCTGTGGAGCATCAATAATAAAATGAAAAGAAAAGAAAGAAAACTGAGTTTAAAAGCAATAAGAGAGAGCTGAGTATGTAGCGTAGGAGTAGAGCACTTATCTAGCATCCACAAGACACTAGGTTGGATCCTCAGCACTGCAGGATAAAAACAAAAACCAATACTGGTTACTAATGTAAGAACAATAATGATAATAAGATGTACAATTTACTTCTCATCAGGAAATAAATGAAAGCCATAATTCCATGGCTTCAGATAATCAATATATAAAGAGAAAAACATGTCAATCTAGAACTGTATATTACCCCCCAAATTACTTTTTATGAACAAAATATTTCTTTGCAATTCTGTAAATCAGTAATAAAAATAACCCAATTAAAAATTAGCAAAATAGCTGGACAGGAAACTCAAATAAGAGAATATCCAAATAATCAATAAGAGTAGGAAAAGTGCCAGGTACGGGGCACATCCCTGAAATCCCAGCAACTGGGGAGGTTAAGGCAGGAGGCAGCCTGTGGAACTTGGCAAGACCCTGTCTCAAAAGAAAAAAGTGAAAAAGGGGTTGAGGTACAGTTCAGTGCTAGAGCACTTACCTAGCATGCATGAGGCCCTGGACTTAAACATCCAGGACGGCAAATTAGAAAAGCATATATATATATATATATATATATATATATATATGTGTGTGTGTGTGTGTGTGTGTGTGTGTGTGTGTGTGTGTGTGTGTGTATACATATATATAATTGTTGTTGTTGTTGTTGTTGTTGTTGTTAGGTGCTGTCGAGTCCATATCTGATTAATAGCGACCCTGCCTACAACAGGTAAAACACTATTGTCAGTGCTTCTCTGCTGTTCATAGGGTTTTCAGTGGTGGGTTGATTTTTGGGAGTGGGTTGCCAGGTCTGTCTCCCCAGCCTACAGCATCTGGTGTTCCCAGGTAGTCTCCCATCCAAGTACTAACCAGCCCTGACCCTGCTTAATATATACATATAAATATATATTACACATATAATATGTATAAGTATGAATATATATATAGTATTATATATAGAAGATGTTTGATAATCCTTAGTTATCAGGACAATAGAAATAAAAGTCACACAGGAATTCTACTATATCTCTATCAGTCCAGCCAAACTTAAAATGGTGGACAAGGCCAACTATTGGCAAGAATAAGAAGACAGTTTAAATTCTTATTCATTGTTCCTATGAATGTAAATTGTAACAAATTTGGAACACTGTTTGGCAACATCTACTAAAACCAAACATGTATATATGTCTCCTATGAACCAGTAATTTCACTCTTAAACATATCCCTAAATGAATCCCAGTTTTATTTCCTCTAAAAGATATACACAAGAAAATTCTTAGCAGCTTTATTCATATCCCAAAACTGCGTACAACCCTAAATCCATAAATAATAGAGTGAATAAGTTATGGAATATACCTGCATTGCAATACTGCACAGCAATGAGAGATGAATGAGCTACAGCTCCATGCCACAGCAAGAATTAATCTTGCAGGCATAATGCTGAATAAAAGAGGTTACAGAATAGCCACACACCCGCCACATCACCCTTATCCTAAGGGATGAATTCCAAGACATTTCCACAGATGCCTGGAAGCAAGAATACTACCAAACCTTATAAAAGCATACTGTTGTTGTTGCTGTTGCTGTTTTGTTTTTCCTACTGGGAGGCAGAACCCAGGACCCCATGCATACCAGGCAAGCCCGTTTCCACTGAACTGCACCTCACCGCTCTTTCTATTTTTTATTATTTTCATTTTGAGACAGGGTCTTGCTAAATTGTACAGGCTGCCTCTGGCCTTGAATTCAAGACCTTTTGTCTCAGCCTCCAGAGCAGCTGCAATTACGGGAGTTCGCCACAGCACCTGATTATGTACACTGTTTTTTATTCCTGTGCATATAAACCTATGATAGAGTTTAATTTATAAACTAGGGACGGTAAGATATTAACAAAAATAACAAATAAATAGAACAATTACAACAATATATTGTAATAAAATTTATGTGAACATATCTCTCTCTCATACTCTCTCTCTCCCCCCCCTCAGTATTTTTGAACCATAGTTGACCTCTAGTAACTGAAACTACAGAAAGTGAAACCATGAATAAAAGGAACTACTGTATGAAAAAGGAATACATAGAGTGAGTTCCATTAATGTGAAGTTGACAAACTAACATATAGAGAGAAAGTTCACAACAGCGATTTCAGAAGTTATTAACTGGGAGGTAAAGAGGAAGCCTGCTAAGGTTGTTGTTGTTGTTAGGTGCAGTCGAATTGGTATCCGACTCATAGGGTTTTCAATGGCTGACTGTTTCAGAATTGCCTTGGGAGTGGATTGCCAGGTCCTTCTCCAATTTTTGCGGTGTGGGAATTGAACTCAGGACCTCAGAGACTGCAGCGCAGCACTCTACCAACTGAGCTAAATCCCAGTCCCTGTTGTTGTCATTAGGTGCCATCGAGTCATGTCCAACTCATAGCGACCCTCATGGGCTTTTCAATGGCAGATTGTTTTGGGATTGCCTTAGGAGTGGGTTGCCACATCCTTCTCCCATTTTTGCAGTGCTGGGAATCTAACTCAGGACCTCAGAGACTGCAGAGCAGCGCTCTACCTACTGAGCTAAATCCCAGCCCTACCTGCTAAGGTATTGGGCAATTTTTATATCTTGATCTAGATGGGGTGTGTGTATGTGTGTTTCTTAATGTAAGTATTTATGCATGTAAAATGTAGCTGAGTATTTAAGATTTGTGCACCTTACTATATTTGACACTTATGTTAATGAAAGTGTTTTTTAAGTAACATAGATAAATGAAAATATTTTCAAATTTTAAAAATGGAGAAATTTTTACCCATGATTTATGCTAAAAGAAACATAAAAAATAATTTTTAAAAAAGAAAAATGACCCCAAAAGGATGATCCAAGATCAAAGAAGTAATTAGAAGCAAAAAATCAGTAATCACATAAATAAATATAAATGAGTATTATCTCCATAAAATAATCTTGTAAATCTTTTAAAACTAGAAAAAAATTTTTGATAAAATGGCACAAAAGTTCCAATTCAGTAATCTGAGTTAAAATTTTCTTAAATCCTAATACTATCTTAGAAAAAGATTAATGTTGACTATGCATAGTAATCTTTCAGAGATAACTACTGAAATAATAGCCCTGAAGAGTTTAACTTTTAAACAAAACTCAATATTAGCAAGAAATATAAAAGATAAAGGAAATTTATAAAGCCTACAGAAGACTAGAAACAAGTCCAAATCTGCCTGTAATATTAATAAATGTAACTAAATTTAACATGGCAATTAAAACAGAGTTTGCTAGATTGCATAGAATGCATACCAAAAATCTAATGACATGTAAAGTTTGCAAATGCTACAAGAAAAATACATGCCATTAAAATCCTAAACAAGGCTTAAATAAATAGCAGAAAAGATAGACACTAGGTAAAAGGTTTTATTGAGATAGAGAGGCCACCATATACATATATATATATATATATATATATATATATATATATATATATATATATGTTGGGATTTAGCTCAGTTGGTAGAGCGCCACTCTGCAGTCTCTGAGGGCCTGAGTTCGATTCCCAGCACCACAAAAATGGGAGAAGGACATGGCAACCCACTCCCAAGGCAATCTCGAAATAATCTGCCACTGAAAACCCTATAAGGGTCTCTATGAGTCCGACACGACTCGATGGCACCTAACAACAACTAACTAACTAACTATATATATATATATATATATATAATGTATACATGTGTACAAGTGTACATATACATATATGTATATGTAATTATATATACACACACACACATATATATATTTTACTGTTCCTAGTTTGTAAATCAAGTTCTATAATAGGTATACATGTATAGGGAAAAAACAAAATATATACATATATATTATATATAGTATATGTGTGTATATATAAAATACATATATACATATATATTATGGTTGAAACTTTATTATTCTGACTTTCATTTTCTGAGTGCTAGTAGTAACCTTCAGTCCGGGTGACAACTAAAATGCTTTAACACCTTCTAAAGCAGTCTCAGGAATTAGGCAGTACCTCCTCTATTTGATAATCAGGTTGATTGTACCTAAAAATACATTTTGTAAGACAGAATGGTAAGGAGAATGCATATTTCAGGGCTAAGTTTCCAAGTTATGGAATAAAGGAAGGTTTTTTGGTTGGGGGTATTGTCTGTTCGTGTGTGTGTGTGTGTGTGTGTGTGTGTGTGTGTGTGTGTGTGTGTTTGTGCGCGCGCACGCGCGCGCGCCCTCGCATGTGCATGTTTTAAAAAGTGAAGGAGGGGACTTCCATAGCTTGCAGATCTGACTTGGGAAGAAACGAGGGCAGGAGAGACAATGAGGAAATTCATTTTCATTCTTAGGGCCTCAGCGGGCAGCCTGGGGGACCCAAGATGGAAGAAAAGCTAAGAAACAGATTTTTGAGGGCACTGAAACTCCCATCATATGATTCGCCAGACAATAACTAAGAAAATTTCCAGAACCATGTAAGAAACACTGGCAAATCTTTAAGACGAGCTAAGTTTCTCTACTTTTTTATGGCACCATCAAGGACAGGATCTACGGAGGAAAAAAAAAATAAAGTTCCATTTCATAGTCAATCAAGACAGAAAGAAATTCAAGAGTCAGTTTACAAAGGGGATCATGCTGTATCTCCGGAGCTTAAGAAAAATAAGAAGGGCATGTAAAAGTGCAGGTCAGCCAAGTACCTGTACCAAACAATGAGCACAGAAACATTCTTTATAAGTATCCATACTTTACCCTACTTATCAAAGATCTATTGTTGTTGTTGTTGTTGTTAGGTGCCGTCGAGTCGGTATCCGACTCATAGCGACCCTCTGTACAACAAGGGAAACACTATTGTCAGTGCTTCTCTGCTGTTCATAGGGTTTTCAATGGCAGATTGATTTTTGGGAGGGGGTTGCCAGGTCCTTCTCCCAAGCCTACAGCTTCTGGTGTTCCCAGGCGGTCTCCCATCCAG